>JAYRBW010032214.1:0-12095 GCA_036023295.1 Invenusta paracnida
TTAAAATTGTCTGTAGCTAACCAGCTTTTTGCCATTTTTGGCGATAAAAAATATATATATACTTACAATGTATATTTTAAAAAATTAGCTTTAAGTGAGTTGAAAGAAAACAAATTCATTTATCGTTAAAAGAAATATGTATTCTAATTAAATTAACATAATATGTATTTAATATGCTCAAAGAAAATAATTCATTTAATAATACCTTTTAATATAAGATATTTTAAACAATGTACTACTTGTCAGTAGACATAAAATGAATATGTAATAATACAAAAATATATATATATCTTCCCAAAAACAAAATGTTAGAATTGTACATTAAATGCTATATAAAGCGTTTCATGTAAGCCTAATGTAAAAAAACCATGAAATAAAATAACAAAATCCAAAAATATATATTTAAAAGATTAATAAGAAATATATAGTACACAAGATTGCAGTTGAATACTAAATACATGGAATGGAACAATCAACTAGAAAAATTTGATTAGACAGAATTCAAGCAAAGTTAATACATAAATGTTATAAAGACAGAAAAACTGAAAGGAAAACTTTAATGATTAAAAAGAAAGATAAATCTAAAAGGTGGTTAGTTCGTATGCTAGTGTATGTCTAACTTTCTGGCAGTTTATGATTCAGAATTATTGAGACTCAAAATAATATGCAGTAACATACAAATAAATATATATACATACAAGTATAATAAATTATTCATATTAAGTTCATATTATAATTTTATGAATTGAATACTCTAATATTTGGAATATAAAATAAAAATATATAATTTATACAAATAGACTATGTTGCTAACTTATTACAAATACTTTTTGACAAGATAATAAACAACAACAAAAAGTATCCATAGTAAATTTGACTAAAGGGTTACTGAAAAACCAGCAGAGTATTTTTTTTATCTCTAACAATATAGTTTAGTATGGGTTACATGTGCTATATTAGTCTGAGGCGGTGGGGTGGCTATTGAGCAAGGCAAAGATGAGTGAAAACAAACATAAATTTCCGAATTAATAAAAAAGTTGTAGTTAGATATATCAGAAACATATTATGTATTATATAGTTATAAGTAAATATAAGGACGACAAGTATAGATGAAAACTCCTGCAATTTCGATAAACCAACAGAGATATCTCGCTTTGTTTTGAAAACATTCAAAAATATGAAAAACCATATTAATGTCCCACAATTTTCCTATTATTTAGAAGCCAAGAAAATGAACTTTTCAAATCATTTAACAAAAAAACGGTACTTATATGTAGTACAAAATTCAAATTTACTCATATAATACAGTTGCTTCCCTATGGAGTAACACAATACTGATTCTAGTTAAATAACTGATCGCATGTCACCTCTCTATAAATACTTACAAATATATAAAGTAAAATCGTAAAATATAATAAATCGAATATGGAAAAAGATTTTAAGAACTTTAATATACTAATAATAACGAACAATACGACAACTTACATTTGTAGACAACACAAGATGTACAACATTTCTATATTATGCAGAGCAGAATTATAACAATACGATCGTTAGTAAACTAATTCAGGCTCCAACTATTTACAATGCATTCTTCCTGTCACGTGATAGCATCCCCCTGCGCCTGTGTGGGGTGACCTTGAGGGGATCGAAAGAGGGCCTGAAAGGTCCGATATACACAGACCAATAGGTGATGAGGCAGGACACATCCGCCTCCCAATTGGTTGAAGAGTGGCAATAGACGGCCCGTTGGATTGTCTCTCTCGACCAATTGCAGAGCGAGATAAGAGGAGACGGTGACTGGTGTCAGGTGATCGAGAAGATGGAGGTCTTTGAGTCGACAGAAAGGGAGGAATGTGACGGAGCGCCGACTGGGGAGAAGGTAATAGGTGTTTGTCTGCACGCCCAAGGAGCCCATCACTAGTAGGGATTCTGTGTGGAGATGAGAGGAAGTCGAATGTTAATGTAGCAAGCACAGTTTGATGATTAATTAGCATCAAGTAGTATTGAATAAATGAAAGAAAAATACAGAAAGCCAGTTTCCAATGAAATTTAAACATATGTAGTCATATTTTTTCATCTAAATGCATTATCAGAAAAACTGTAAGTATTAATATGTTAATCAGTGATAAATGAATATGAGAGTTGATTGGTGAGAATTTTGCGAAATGTATGCTATATTTTACTTAAATCCGAGTGTTGTGTGGTGATTTAACAAAACTATATTATATTACTTGCAATCAACCTCGCGTACCATATAAATTTCTCCAATCAACATTTTACTCTTACTAATTCTAAATATTTAGTTAATAGATACTCAACAAGTATTTTACGATTCAATTCAAGCTGAGTAAGTTGTTCAGTTGTATTCGTTTTATTCAACCACACGTGATCACATGAAACTGGCACACAGATTCAGTGGCGGATTTAGCGTGGAGTGCATGTGATACTGCCTCTCCCCCGCGTTAAAATCACACTAAACCTTTGCCCACTTTAATAAGGAATATCTGCACCCCTCCTTGAAAAATATATCTGTACACCCAATAATTTCCGCTAACGTCGAAGAAATAGAAGTAGGTTGCTATAGAGCAATATAGTAAACCTGGTTATCTTTGACATTATATGTAATAGTTTCAAACTAAGTTTAAGATTGTGGTTATTTTCTGCCTGTCTTAATTTTCATAAAATAAAAAATGTCAAAGTAGACTTCATTTTACTATATGCGATGAAACAATCCACATTGAAATAAACATATATAAGGCAACTTTCCCCAGCTCAGACAAGAGGTGAATGTAGATGAAATAAATTCAACCATGGCGACTACGTTGTTAGCTACATCGCCCGACTTCGATGAATAGCGAGTATCCCCCATACGTAGCCGGACGGCAAACTGTTACCGATGCTTACCAATTGGAAACTACAAACGACGCTTAATGTGTTGCCTTATATTTATTAAAATGTATACGGTACATATAATGTTTATCTTTTAATAGAAGCCCAGGGCATATATTTGAGAAAATAGTGTATATACATTTTGAGTCGACTTTCAGTTGAAAGTGTTGTTCTTAAATAACTTTATAAACATAATATGCAATCATGTACCCTTTTGTCGATTATATTAATTTAAATGACAGATGAAAAATAAGATTTATTGTTTAATAAAGTTTAGCATTTATATATTGCGCCCCCTCTAGGTCACGGTACTCAGCCCATTTTTCAAAAAACCTAGATCTGTATTGAGTCTTCTTACCTTTCATCACTTTGGAATAAAGTCGGGAAGCAAGAATAACAGTCGCCAGAACAACAAGAAGTAACAAAATTATATCATTCTGGAAAATAGATTTAATGAAGACAATTTAGCGATTAATAATTAAAACAAAAATATAAATATACAATTCACATGTTTATGAAAAAATATTATTTAATATAAAAGTTTCTCTGAAGGGACGTACGTATTCGTACTAGTAGTTATATTCAATAATTTATAAGGCACTTTTATGTATATCATTCAATTGATAATCATATTGAAATTGCTTTTTTCGTTTAGTTGCTTTAATTAAGCCAAATGCAATACTGTGTTATGTGAAATAACAGTTATGTTTTGATACCTTTATTAATATTCAATCAGAGGTTAATATAATTATTCTACAACTTATTTTTTACGAATTTTGAGCTACAGCAAATCCAATACAATTATTTTCCTATGGTTTTCATCCAACACAGACTATTCATTAACTGCCATAAATAGGACTTTTACTGCATAACAGTTGTGTTATCACTTTTTCTGATATGGATCCATAATATAGTGTGATCCATGCGTCGTGACAACTTTTTAGTAACAATAACAGTTGTATGAGTATTAATTGTATAAAACTGCATCAAGCAAACAAAATAAATACATTTGTGATGACCATTACTCATTACCACCCAACAATTATACGTAATTAGCATAGTATATATGTATATACATACTATATACACTTATATATGTAATTATAAATAAATTTTTGTATAATATAAAAATAGCACAATGAATATGTGCATATTTCAATTTATTTATACCATGGCTTACATAACTAAGTAAATATATATTTATTTAAAAATACGATGTACACCATGTAATACAATCGACATATAACGTTTAGAAAATGCTAAAATAACTTTTAGCAAACACCCAAGAGCTTGAAATTAAGGAGTCAAATTTCCACAATGTTTCCGAAGAAAGACATAGACATGACAACTTTCGTAAAATTCGTGATATTTCATATTAAATTTGAAAATAAGTCGTATAATATACACTACCACTTGTTCTAAAGAATGAAGCATAAAGCAAAATGAGCTGGAGCAGACGCGTGGGTCCTTTTATACTTTTCCTGTTCTGTCAATTGATGAGGTCGTGCTCGATTATGATTGAAGAAAACAGGCAAAGATAGATTATTTTACAAATTTAACAGGAAGATGTGGTCCAAACCAATACCTTTCTAGGCCGCTGCTATATCGTTATAACTAATTGACTATATAGGTACTCGTACTATCTCCGGAATTCCTGGACTCTACTAATGTCAATTCTATTGATACTAAAAACTGTCACAAAACACAAATTAAAAACAATTATTTAAATACTTCTGGATAATGTCTTGTTATATACATATAGTGTGTATGACAGATGAAAGGGTGCAAAACGAAATGCACTCTAATAATGGCGAAATTCAGTCATTTTATACATATATGTTACATAATTGCACATATATGTCGTTAATATTGACATGTATGTAGTTAATTTGGCATATATCTAGTAGATTTGCACAAATGTGTGTCTAAAGATACATATATATGTATATGTAGTTAATTTTAGTTAATGTTACTAATGGCACATGTATGTATAATTAATTTACACAAATATATTGTTAAATGTACATGTATGTAGTTAAATGTAACAAAATGTATAAAATGACTGAAATTCACTCAGTTAGCAACATATATCTCACATTTAACTACATTCATGTACAATTAGCAACATATATCTAACATTTAACTACATTCATGTACAATTAGCAACATATATCTCACATTTAACTACATTCATGTACAATTAGCAACATATCTCACGTTTAACTACATTCATGTACAATAAGCACCATATCTCACATTTAACTACATTCATGTACAATTAACAACATATCTCACATTTCACTACATTCATGTATAATTAGCAACATATGTCCCATTTAACTACATATATGTACAAATTAACTACATTATATGTAACTTTTGACACATATATATGGATTATATATATATGGTATATGGTATATGCAAATTAACTATATATATATCTGTAATTAGTTACATATATGTCAACTTTAACTACATACATGTCAAAATTAACGACATACATGTGAAATTAAGTAACATATATGTAAAAAAATTGCTGAATTTCGTTTTGAACCCTTTCGTCTGCAATAAATATCACATAAACCTTTAAGTGTAAACATAGCATACGAATTTGATATCCACATGCAATAAAAAATTATTTCTTCATCCTCGCTAAGTCTAATGGTTATATACATGGTAACATGGTCTATATTATTACCTGCTGATGCAGTCCAATAACCGAGAAAACAACATAAAAAAGCGAGCTCCAGAGAAGCCATCGAATCCAGCTGAACTGGCGTGTTAGAGTAAACTCGGCACAACAACGAGAGTGATGGATACTTTGGGTAAACTGATAGCCTCCAGGTAAATCCACAACGCTCTTTTCCATTAGGAACCAGTAATTGAATCTTCCAGTTTTTTTATCTCCTGAAAATTCCTGAATAAAATGTAAATGGTTGTACATACATATATCCTTTAAACTATACATTTGAAATTTAGTATTAAAAATAGTCACATGTTGATTATTGTATTTTAACAGAAATATGATGAAATATATATGTTACTATATGTTAATATGTTACATGTTAATATGTTACTATATATTAATAAAATTATAGCACATTAACTAAAAAATTGAATGCTATGTGTTTACAGCATAACTCAAAAGATATTTTATATATATTAAAAATGTTCTCTTAATATAATTCATATGGTTACTTTTTTATAAAATTCCATTTAGCTAAAAACATTAACTATTTAAAAATCTGTAAACATATAAGTACTTACAATCAGTTATTAATAGATAAAAAATAAATGTAATCACATTATTTTATTTTTCAAAGATTACCTTTTGATAGGATGACCTATCTCTGTAAAAAATCATATCCTGTATGAGATGTTTTTCTCTACTTATTTATGTATATGTTAGTAAATTGTATAACAACCTATGGCTATGTAACTTATACATACAACAGACAAAGTAAAGTTTTAATAGATCAACAATTTGAAAATAATGATCAATTAGCATTGAGGAAACTAATATTAAGCAATAAAGTATTATACATGGTAAAGGCGATTTTATGATGGAGCCAAAACCGCAATTTTCTGCAGGAGCCAAAGTTACAGAAAACTACTGGACAGATTATATACACCCTAGCCAAATATATAATCTACATACCTTATTCTACATTCATACCAATTTTCAACTTCATCAATTAATAACTTCGACCTATAGAGGTCATAGTATCAAAAAATAACCCAAAATGCTTTAAAATTGAGTTAATTTTTTACCAGAGCCAAAGTTACAGATAACTACTGGACAGATAGTCATAATACTATGACCTCTATAGGCCCCAGTTATTAACCAATGAAGTTGAAAATTGATATGAATGTAGAGCAAGGTATGTAGATTATAAATTTGGCTAGGGCATATAATCTGTCCAGTAGTTTTCTGTAACTTTGGCTCCAGCATAAAATCACCTTAACCTATTATACATTCAATATAAACAAAATAAACTATATACTTATAATTTATTTATTTTTGTTAAAATTGTATTTATTGTTGAATAAAGAGATTTTTCCATTTCAACTTACACCAAATAATACCAAAATCAAACAAATTTTCCTGTTCATCAATAATATTTTTCAGCATATTTCATTACACTTATTTGTTAATCATATTCCTGATAATAAAACATTGAATTTAAAACAAATTATAAATTGTAAAATGTTCTCAATGAATGTCATTTTTATATTGAGAAGAAATTGTTTATTTTGGTATTCATTTTTGAAAACACAGAATAAACAAATTTGTTTAAAGAAATATGGTGTGTATTATAGAACAATTGTTATAGAGTATGTCTACCAGAGATTCTTTGTTCATTATTTCTTATCCAATACATTTGTGATGTTTCCTATAATACTTAAGAAACTATATTAAGATAGAAAATCAATCAAAGTTTGTCTCTTCTATATTCTATCTAGGTAGACAAGCTATACCCTGCACAGTCAGTACCAGATAATGCATATCATTATGCAAACTAATATACAAAATCAAATTTGATCAATAAATGTTTTCTGTAAGATGACAAAGCTGATTATATTCAGAAAAAGTTAAATAAACAAATTTAAAAAAATGAAATACAATATTCAAAGCAATTTTAAAAGATTAGCCTCTATATATATATTTAAACAATTTTTTATCAGATTGATGAAATTAAATTTGAATAAATTTATATCACTAAAATACAATAAGCCTTTCTTTAAAATTATAAAAAGAAAAATCTTAGAGGTGAAGTAGTTGCCAAGATAAAATTAGAAAAAAAACATTTTATAAGTACCACATATACTCACATATAAGTCGACCCCTACTTTGTTGTAAAATTGGAATACATTTTGTATCTTTACATTATATTTAATACACGCGTATAAGTTGATCCCCCTACTTTTGAATTCTAAATTTGTCCTAAATTCCTCGACTTATATGCGAGTAAATACGGTAATTATCCTATATAAATACTTAAGATATTATAATTATTAAACAGATTACTAAATCTGAAATATAAAAGAATAAATTAATTAAAGAATTTTGCCAATATACCTACTCAAATGTCAGATGTGTTTACTTTTTATACTCGATAATGACATACAGGGTATAAAATGTATCTTCATTATTTAAATATTTGTATTTAAAAATAATGCTGTCTAATTATAATTGACAAGATTTTGATAATAGTGGTGTGGTTGCTGCTACAAGTGGCTGCCAGCTTTTAATAATATATATGGGTATATAATATATATGTATATTTAATGTATATATATTTACATATGTATATGTATATATAAAAGCATTCAAAATATTCAAAATAATGAATATTTTATTAAATCGCGGTTTATTAAAATAAAAAGCGCGAAAAATAGTTTAGCGCGGGAATCTTCATGATTACCAAAAATATTATAAAAATTGCAATAGTATACAATTATATATAATAATTATATATTTGAAAGGGACCCTGCAAATAGTATATATATTTTATATAATTAGTGTAAAATATTACCGAAACTTCAGCTTTGTATTTCCCAGTATTATTCTAAATGACCTTGAGTTCCTATTGCTTAACATAAACAAGGTTTATCATCTCAAGAATATGCACTCCAAAATAGTATAATCTAATAGAGAATAAATAAATAAAGAGACTTCATACTTATTAATTCTGTATATAGTTTAATACTACTATTTTCATACCCTAAAGTTTTTGTAAAATAATATTTTAAAAACTTATAGCAGTGAAACAGTTTGCGTGGATGTTTTAGATATACAGACAAAACATTATTTTTTATAGACAATTTACGATGTTAAAAGTTTGTGAAAATATATGTTTACTCTTGCAATTACTTTAATAGAAACATTTAGTACTACTTTTTAATAACATATTTACATGAAAATGATTAATGTCGTCAACATTTTATGATGAAAATTTACAAGACATATATTTGAAATCAACAAGAGTGAAAAATCTGTCCTTTAATTACTCTATGTTCTAATACATATGGCTCAAGAACTAAATAAGGCTTTCCTGTGAGTTATATATTCAATTAAATTCAGATATATAATTGCGCAATTTTATCGTTATAATTATACGTACATAACTAAAGCTTGATTATCTCAGAGATTTTCTATATTTTTATAGAAAGTATTCATAGGTTTAACCATAGAGTAAGAAAAGGGATTGTAGAGCAATTGATCAATAAAGATATATTTTTATATTTTTAGCGAGGACAACGCAATTGTTTTAATACATTGAATTTATGTTATACTTTATTATTATGCTTTCTATTATTACGTTGTCCGCGATTTTTAGTTGGATAAATATGCGTAATAGATATAGTGTTTGGACTAATAATTAGTAATATAATTGTCCAATTAAAAATATTTCACTAAAAGTTTTCTTTTTATAGGCGTATAAAAACATTTAGATATAATGCTGACAACTATTAAACTAAATATAGGAGCAAAGATTAACATTATTTTTCAAATAAACATGAGACTTTAATATATAATACAAGTCAAAATGTATTCATAATTATTTAGTAATTCACAAAAACATTGTATATTAAGACTGAAATCCACTTTAGTTATTAACATAATTTATTTATTAATTTTCAGAATTTAATTTTACCCAAATGGGTACTAAAAGGTTAAGCTAAAATTATACAAAAGATGTATTTTCCTTATTAATATGTTCGTTTTTATACAACTTTTCAGACAATTGAACTATCTTTTATATTTCATGCTTTCGAAAAAATCTTACAAAAATCAATAACGGTACAAGTACAAGTACAATTAAAAAGTACAAGAAATATACCAAGCTAAAGATTGTGAGTATATTTTAGCAAAAAATTAAAATAAGAATATAATATGTATATAGTTATAATAGAAGTTCTGCAGCATGAGTGCAATAAAATACTATTACACTTTGATTTAATAGTAAATTAAAAAGAATATATAAATAGTTGTGTATATGTATAACTCATATTTCGTTTTTTTAAGAATAAAACTACAACCATGTCAAAATAGTTAATTTGAACCACATAAATAATTATATGAAAAAAATCATGATGACAGTAAACAAGAGGCCATATAGACTTTACGAAAAATTCTTTTAACAGGACCGCAAGTAACTCTTGATTTGGGCCAAAAATCCATTTTAATGAAATTGTATACATTATTTTATGCTAATACATTGAAATCGATTGACACCTCCCATTTGGCAAGAAATATTGATAATAATTAGTGATGATGCTATGGATTTTTGGCCTTACAGGTCTTATTGGACATTGAAAATCGATAATCCTTTTGAAAGAATTCTTCGGAAAGTTAAATGACATTAAATATAGAAAAATATCCGTCTAATAAAGTGAGCCTAAACATAGATTATTAATTATAAAACAGATTAAATAAGCGATACATATATTTGGTCCAAGTTTATTTTATAAGAAAGAGAAATAATTTATTGTGGATGGCGTCCTGACGTCTTTTGAGTGGTTCCCCGAGGATTCAGAGAAGGTGCTTGCTACTTGCTATAAGAGTTTCTATCTGGGAACATTTGAATCCCACCTTTCGATTCATACCTCACTTTAGAAGCACTGAAAAAGTGAAGAACAATAAAAATGCTCTGAAAGGCACAACGTTGTACATAGGATAAAAAATGCTGTTGATTCTTTAATTATAAAGTAATCACAAACCTTACTCAAATTGTTGCTAAAACCAAACAAATTTCAAAAGCTAAATTTTGAAAATGAAGCGTCATAATTTATCTGGCTTCTCATTGGCTGATAAGTAATATAATAAAAAGTAGCGTAATTTGTTTCCAATTAATATATCGATCGAATTCACGCAGCATTATTCATTATTTCTTATGTAAACAAAAATGACCGCGTCGAAAAACTTATAGTTAATAAACGATCTCCTTGAAAGCAAAAAGCTAAAATGATATGCATGATATGAAGTACCTACATCTTTTGAAGAAATTTATATAAGAAGAGCGCCAAGATTTAAGTTTTGCTATATAGCTGCCGTTAAAAATGCATTTATATAAATGAATAAGTAACATGATATGTATATCTAAACTAGTAAATTCACTCAAATATGAGAGCAAAAAAATTAAGAAAATTTCCTATGCAAATGGTATAAATTGTACCATTTTTTACTATTTTATATTAATTACATTCCAATCTATAATAACTAAACATGCATTTATTTATATAAGTTTTATTACTTCTGTAAAACTCTTTCATTACAAAGAATTGTTTCTTAATTTTTGCGCAATCATATTTTAATTAATTTTCTAGAATATATATTTTCATATTACTTATTAATCTAATTATAGATTTTAACAGTAATCATTTTAAAAATTAAATCTTTGCGCCCATTTTAATACCAATTTCTTTATTGGCTGTACTTCAGATCAAACATATCCTTTTAGCTTTTAGCTTTTAGCTTTTTGCTTTTAGCTTTTTGCTTTTTGCTTTTTGCATATAACTTACTTTCGTGCATATAACGTAAATAATAAGTATATCTGTAATTTGTAAAATCCTGTAATAGTGCAAATATATTCTTATATTTTTCTCGTTAATGTTATTAATTTTCAAAAGAATTATATATTTTCAAAATTGTATAAGCTATCTGCATCTTGTAAACTTTAGTTTTAACGCTTGAATATAAAAATTAAACATTTCATCAAAATAAAAACTTTACAATATTGTTCAGTATCGAAATTATTCACCTTAATCTGAAATAATAGTTTGCTTAAATCTCTGTCCAATGTGTTGCCTTATTTTTACTTTGAATCTGCGCTTTAACTTTGTAACATATTGTTCTGCTTTTATTGATAACAATTTCAGTGATTATATTATAAAGATCAATTTTAATCAGAATTTTAATCAGAACTTTAAACATGACTTTCCGATAAAACTTCGATTACGTTGGAGATTACGCTGATACCAACAATGAGATTTTTAATGCCTTCTAGCCTTATTCATTGACCCTCAAAGATTCTCCTTGCATTAATGACTAGAGCTGCTAGCATCTCTCAAGCTAATCACTGACACTTGTTCTTGACTTGGCCTATTCTCATTAGCATCAATGACTAGAGCTGCTAGCATCTCTCAAGCTAATCACTGACACTCTTGTTCTTGGCTTGGCCTATTCTCCTTAGCAT
>JAYRBW010032225.1:0-59103 GCA_036023295.1 Invenusta paracnida
GGGGGGTCTTTGTTCTCGAAAATGCGTAGGTGCGTGGGCGGAGGGGGGGGGGGTCTTTGTTCTCGAAAATGCATAGGTGCGTGGGCGGAGGGCGGGTCTTTGTTCTCGAAAATGCATAGGTGCGTGGGCGGGGGGGGGGGTCTTTTTTCTGGAGTCGCTCCTTCCCTACTACTCATGGAGGTAAGAATTCGAGGCGAATGTTTGCTAGATCTAGCTTCTGATGCGCAGAACAGTTGTCGACGAACAGAAGAATAGAGCGGCTTGACAGATGTAGAATTTTATTCCAGACACGCTCTTCAAAGATAGCGCCTGTCATCAAAGAATTTGTGTTGGATTTGTAGAGCACGGATAATTTGTCAACATTTATTCCAGAGAAGCAACGAGGTTTTTTGCTTTTCCCTATTACGAGAAGTTTAAGCTTATCTGACCCATCCATGTTGGTACAGCAGAGTACGTTAAAACGATCCATCGATTTTTTCGAGCCACTTATCGATTGATACGAATAGCAGAGATGGCCGTCGGGTGTTGCTCTATAGTAAAGCCCCGTCTCGTCTGCTTTGGAGATGTCCGAAGGCGCATAATTTTCAAGAATAGCAGAGTTTTTTGTCAATCCATTCCCGGGCACCCAGAACATGATGCTGCACTATTTTTTTCACCGTGGAGACATTTATACACAATTTGATTTCGAACCTTCCATCGATTTAGCCAACCTGTCGTTACATTGAATTCAACATGTCTAAGTTCTTTAGCGATCTCGTTTGCTTTGGCCATTAAAAGTGGGCCAGAGAAAGCACGCCTTGTTCATTTCTAGCCTTGAACCACATGCTCAGAGCTGTCTCGACTTCGGGATTTTTGCCATCACGAGGACGCTTTGCTGTTGTGGACTCGCCAGTTTTCCTCTGTTCACGTAAATTAGCCTTTTATTTTTGCAAACGTGCTATTGTAGACTTAGGTATTCCAAGAAGTTCGGAAATTTTGCGTTGGCTTGTTCTAGGCTGAAGAGATTCAATTTTATCCAGGAAATTAATTTTTTCCTTTTGTGAGAGGTCTTTTTGACATTCTAGCACTGACTGTTAGATGTTTAAAGTGACTTATGATTTTATACAAGTTAATTTTAATCAACAAATTAAACAATACATATGTACCTAGATCGAAATTTAACAAGATTACGCGTACATAGATTAGGCTAAGATAACATAGGCTAGTTATCAAATTTAATCGATTGCATAATCTTGTTAAATTTCGATTTAGGTACACAGATTACCTGCATTAATCTGCAGTCTATCTGCAGTCTGTAATGTAGTTTATGTACCTAGATCGAAATTTAATAAGATTACGTAATCATTAAATGGATAGGCTAGTTGATGAACAATGAATTTAATTGTTTGTTCAGATAAGTATGTAATAATTCTGTTAATTTGTTAAAAACAGCACTTAAAATAAAGCATGTATTGTGTAAAATTGGCCCAATTATGCGGAATGTTGCCCCAATAAAACGATATAGTTATATATACAATTTTGATACAAATGATTCCGTTTATCAGCGAATGACCCATGTAAGCGGATGCCCCAATTATCCGGTGGTCCTATTAAGCGGATTCCACTTTACTAACTGAGACTATAAGGATAGGGACTAATTATAATTGTTTCTATGAATTCTAAATGTTTTGCATTATAAGTATAATTCTTATACATGTCTTTCTCATATATATATGTATATTGCATTTATTTAGATATTACTCAAAATTTGTAATGCCTTAAAAGATTTTGCATGTAATTTAATATATAGTCAAATAAAGTATCCTACCTTTATACATCAAACTCTACTTTTACAAGTTGAACTCTACCTTTAAATGTCGAACTCTACCCAATTGTACGTCTAGCTCAACCTTCCGCTTACTTAACCCTTTGGGTCATCATAAAACTTAGATTTTTTTCGATACATTTTGCGCCTTATTGATTATTCAATTGCATTTACATGCACGAAATTTATAGACCTACCCCGTTTAATGCATTTGTTAGGTATACGCATATTAGAATAATGCATAATCATATTTTATTAATGCATTAAATTAAAATCATTGAAAACAGTTATAACTTCTAAAACATAACTGTATATATATGCATTAAATGTCTTATTAAATTTACAAATATCCCTTGAATTTATATACCTTAATGCATTATTGTATCTACTCTTTTTTTAATATATAGACACATTAATGAGGGCATTACCAAACTTTCCAAGAAGCACAAGGAGCATATTCTTGGCTACGACGCCAAGGGAGGCGAGGACAATAAGCGACGACTCACGGGTCTGCATGAAACCGCGTCCATAGAACAATTCTGCTCTGGAGTAGCGAATCGAGCAGCCAGTATTCGAATCCCCCGGCAGGTTAACTCTGATGGGATGGGCTACATGGAGGATCGTCGACCGGCCTCCAACTGTGATCCCTACACTGTCACGAAACTCATCGTTGACACTGTTATTCTTAATAAGTAGAGAACGAATCAGACAATTACGTTTGCTGTGTTATAATTTACTTTTTTAATAGCTCTAAACTACAGTTGTTTCTATTATTTTATATAATTATATAAAAGACTGCTAATTTTTAATTCCGGATTATTAGAAATTTTCCTGATGAACAAATTAATTGCCTTCGATTCTGAATTCTGAATTTAAACAAAGTATGTTGATTAACAAGAAACACACTATTCTAATACATTCTAATATATATTATGTATATTATTTTAATACATATAATACAAAATACATTGAAATACGTCTAATCCGAAAACGTAATTTATTAGGATAAGTAACATTTTATTATGAAATAATTATTTAGCCTTTAATTAAATCCTATATTTTTAATGTATTTTTATTATTATATTAGTGAAATCACTATTATAGAAGCTAGTTATTAATTAAAACATAGAAACTTATAACACACCTCATATATTTATATATTTATTCGACTATTCCTTCTAAAACACATATTTTTTATACCTATTATAATATAGTTTATACATATATAATATTATCTGAATATCTAATAAAAATATACATTTCATTATTTTGTTGTTTCATTTATCGCATATCACAAGAAAGTTCGAGACGAACATTCTTTCTAAAGATGTTCGTAAGAAGGGTTCACTCTATAATGAATGAAATAAGGGAATAAGTAAATTTTCTAAAAATTACTCAACCATTCACATATATAAATAAAGTTATAATTTATACTATTATGATATATTTTACTATTACAATAATATAATGTAATATTACTATATAGTGTTACTCGTACCATTGTTCCAAGAAAACATATGCTTGTGATTATGGGTGCCCTTTGCTTCCCGTCTAGGTATAATATACAGCATGCTGTTGTATTATGATGTGCGTTTTGCTCGATAATGTGCCATGGTCTGAGTGGAGGTCGTTACATGAAACAATCATATTAAGCATAAGTCAAGGTGAGATAATGGGGCGACTGTGGGGTACTTGGCCGTAAATTAATTTTTTTTCGGAAAATAAACAAAAATAAATGTAATTAAATTTATATATCGTATAGGATAGTGAGATGCTTGATAATCGTGGTGTGGTTGTGGCCGCCAGCTTTTAATAGTGTATAAGGGTTACTTGTTAATTACATTTATTTTTTTGTTTTGTTTATTTTCCGAAAAAATTTAATTTACGACCAAGTACTTCACAATCCCCTATAATGCAGTTCTGTTACTCGACACAGTATCATCTTCTAGAGATAAGATAAACAAAATATGTGACGATTCTCAGAAACGATTGCGTTACTCGAAGCTGTCATAAGCATATGTGAGATGTAAAAATAGAACATCCACGCACACTGTGTAATATTTATGACTGCTCCTACCCTGTCATATCTTGAGAAAATTAACCTATTTAAATAAAAAGGTAAATATTAAGCAAAATTGAATTTATTTATGCATTATATTTTAATTAAGTTATTCGGACAATAGCTATTTTATTTAATATGTATGTACGAATAATAAAATATAATTAAACTTTCCTACCGTTATCTAAATAGTGTATGTATGCCATAAATGCAATATTAAATATCCAAGAAAAAGGATTGTTTTATAATAGGAATTGTTCAATCAAATAAAACATAAGCATTTGTAGTAAGACTTGTGTATATATTCAAAGAGACGTCAAGCGTGGCAGCAAATTATTAATATTATGTCATTTCACGAACCAATATACTTATTTGCAACATAACTCATTTTTATAATTTTCATAATCTTCATCCTGCTTAAATATACATAAATGTATATTTGTAATACCTAATTAGTTAATGTGATGTAAATATATTATGTTACCCACAAAATGTTACTTTAATGGTTAAAATATATTTGCTAATAAAAATTTAAAAACAATTAAAATATATTAAAATATACCAAGTATGTGGTATGATTTATTGTTTTACTTATTACATTATATTAATTTTGTCTTCCGTGAATTATGTACCCACCATGCTTAGTGTTTGGTATCAAAGGAATGACACGACGATGACAAATATACCCGATAATATATATAATACAATATTTGGTTTATTTATTATTTTAATTGTAGTTGGCTCTAAAAACTGTACATAAAATATATTAATTGAAAACAATGGATATTAAAGCTGATGTAGTGTTACTGCTCTAACAAGTTATTGACATTTATTTATACTTAAATGGAAGTATTCTTCACGCTCTTTAAAAAAAGACAAAAAATAAAATAAATAATAATTAAATGAACGTATAAATAATGCACTACGATTAATATATTTACAAAAATGAAGGTATGCATTTATATGCTAACAGATAAGTACGATGTATAGTATTTTAGCTTTTGCCGAGAGTCTATCAACTTTATGACGCGTTCAGTCCAGATTAAGTTTTCAACGCGCTTCACGCGTTTGGTGTGAATAGGCTTTTACTGCAGGGATGCTGCTAGCTGTTTGGTGCATAAACTCAGCGATAATACATCATGTCAATCAAGAAGTACAAATTCTACAATAACTGTACAGGTATCCAACACATTTATATTTTAGTAGAATTCTCGTTTATGTATCTCATTGTGTGGAGTAATTCTTCAATATAAAGTATCACTTATTATGACGCGAGTAAAATAAAAATTTATGATGTCAAAGACTGATAAAAGGAAGATAATTGATTAAATGGAAACATGCCCTGTGTATTTACATATTTCACCATAGGTAATGGCTCTATTGTTATATTCATATTATACATCTTTTATTTCCGATATATATGTAAAAAATATACTAAATTCTTTGAGGCGGCATATTTCAACTTTGAAATTATCAATCATTTAATCTATTGAATGCAATTGTTTTTACTTACATGTGTACTTTTAAGATAACTTTATCGAAAGTCTAACGAGAATTATAGAAATACTGAAATAAAATCTTACATATATTATATATAGATCGGGACTCTGTGTAAAAAGACTTTTGACAGATCAACCTTCAATTTTCTGTTGTTCATCGATTTTGAGAAAGATATATTTTTATTAGAAAATGTATGCTCTAGTTTTTTTTTACAAAAGTGCATTCCGTGACCTCCCGTTTAAGTGCACGATAGTGAATATAACCCCGTAAAACTTTATTTTAAGAAAAGTCACAAAAGCTTGAATTTTGATTCATTTAATCATTAAAACATCAAAATATATACGGGTGGGGCCTTATGGTATGGATATAGATAACAGATTTGTTTAATTAAGTAAAAATGGTTTGACTAAACTCAAAAATGAAACAGAGATTTTATTCGAATTTTTTTAAATTATGACTTGTGTACAATGAAATATAAAAATTTTGGTACGAAAATGCAAAACAACGCTTCTTGAAGTCTTTCTATGAAAAATTAATAGTTAATTCTTTTCTCGAGATTGACTGAACATATATTTGATGTCTGAATTCATAGAAAAATTATGCAAGTTTCAGAAATTTACAAACATTACCGTTTTATTCATTTCTTATTTTAAAGCTTCAACCTTTTCGATTTTATACATTTTTGGAAAATTGTAAATGTTTTCTTTTGAAACTATGAAATATTATATTATTTAATTTCCTTTATAAAGCGGAAGAAAATGACACTAACTTTGACGTGTATAGGAATTAATTTTTAGTTTACGAATGGTCTAGGTATATCAAACTTAAATATTACGATCAAAAGTAATAATATCTGTTTTTGAGTAACGCTGATATTAAAATCACTTACGTATTCAGGAATTCATATAACCTGGTGATATTAAGTGATTTAAAAGCATTACTAAAAACTAGTTTTATAATCGAAACTGAAAGTGAAAGGGAAACAGCTAACGCCATCATGGGACGTGTTCGTTTTGCAACTAAACATTATCATATCAAGTGAACAAGCCTTTAGCTGCCTATTTATAGATAATATCTATAGTTTTGGTTTTAAGAGTTAAAATAGACACTCTAGACACACATTTAGGTTTTTTTGGATGATTATAATTAGTTATTATTGTTTACTTCAATTGCGCGCAATTCAATTTAATACATTTTAAGCATTTAATTAATTTAAACAAATTGAATTGCGCAATTGCAGAATTTATTTGTAAATTGATAAAAATAAAGTCTGATAGAAAATTTTGTAAATGCTCAAAAACTCTGGAGAACTAATATATAAATAAATGTTTACTTTTACACAGTTTGGGAGGTTTTTTCTATTGGTGTTGCATAATATGTTATAATGCACTGTAGATCTTAGTCATTTAGCAGTTAAATTTAATTGTGTTTAACTATTTTTGCAATATTTCAACGGCATTGACTTCTAAATAATTACGACAGGACGCCCCACATTAAATTTCGAGTTTATTTTGACGACAACTTACGTATATGGCGGTGAAACATCCATGAAGTTTTGACTTATTTTCTCATGTAACAATAAATATTTTCTATATTACTTCATATTTATTTATATAATTTATATATATATTGATTATTATTTATATTTGTAATTTCACACGAATCTCAGAATTTAAAACTATATTTACCACGTAACATAATCCTCCTATATGCTTTTAAATCAGTTTTATTAATTTATATATTAATTTATATACTTGTTTATATTTGTAATCGAAAATTGTTTAAAAAGTGAATAGCATATTTTAATACCGAATTTTCTATTTAATTTGCGAAATATTGTAAAGTTAGGTGCAAATTTAATACCAGTGGTTCATATTTCTATTCATAGTTTGCAATTATATGATTACTATTGTATTGGCATGTTTAATTTATTTTAAACATAAATATAAATTTCTGACAGTTAATAAATTATTTTCTGTTCTTTAGACATTAGAAGATTTAGTCATTAATAGTAGATTTGGAAAATGGGCTATTTTAAGCAGTTATATATATATGTATATAAAGAAGTAAAATAAATGATATACATTTATAAATTGTAAAACTAATCATTAATAAGTAGCAATCTAGATGTCAATGTTTATCAATATGAAATATAAAGTTCAAGTATATTGAAATCATGTTTTACTTTAATACTCTGTATGATATATGACAGATTTAACCGATATAATTGTTTGAAAAATATAAGTATTTCGTTTATTTGCAACCTAAAATAATACTTATAACATCTATAGATAAAATAATATTTTAAAATTAGCTTTATACTGGCAGAATATGTGTATAATACGTTTAGATTGTATACTCAAACATGGAAATAAGTGACGAAAACTCATATCAGAATTGATCTAGGTATATATACTGGGTAGTGCCCATTAATGTTTTATCTTGGCACTTGAATTTCATGTATATATATTAATTATTCAGTATATTATTATATATCCAGAACATGGCTGCTATTGTATTCATTTATCCAAATGATTGTTCTTAATAGGTTCACCCTCGTTCACAAAGAAATGCTTCAAAGCACCAATAAAATTACAGAATTATTAAGGCTAGCACTAGCACCAGAGAGAGAAAGCATGTTTGCCCTTAAAACATGCGATATAAATATGGATATTTTATGTTAAAAATTTATCTTCTATTGGGAAGTTATAAATGGGTATCTAATGGATATTTTTAGGCTTATCATTCAAACATAAAAGGAGAACTTTTTCATACTATTTACCAATCCAAAATGTCGAATAAAGAGATTTTAGCATCTTTTTGCCGTAACACCTCCGGCCATGGATTCGCTAAATGCATTAACGCAAAAGGCATCTGTCGAGTCATTTGGTGTTTCATTCTTCTTGGAGCCTTTGTTGGATTCACGTATCACTTTTGGACACTGGCCAAAATCTACTTAACGTACTCTAAAACAACAGAACTGGACACCCTACATAATAATTTTATTTTTCCTGACATCACATTTTGCCCTACAACACAGTTTTCCAATTCAAAGTTTGAGAGATCTTCTGAAACATTAGTAAAAAAATTTTCGGATTTTTGGGAAAAGGCTCAAACTGTTTATCCAGAATTGAATAAAATATCAAAGTCCCTTCTAGTTTTATCCTCGTTTCGTGCAAAGGCCTACATAGATGACATATACAGGTATCCCCAGGATCACATTATTGATTGCATGTACATGGGAGAGCCATGCGATTTTCGAAACTTTACAGTCTATAAACATCCCACTAATTTTTTGTGCTTCACGTTTCGTCCAACAAATCGAAGACTCACCGCAGAGGGTTTCAAGGGAGGCTTCAACATCATACTCATGGACTGGCGGGGTCTTGGATACAATGTTCCAAACTTAATGGTAACGGCTTATCTGTCTTGTAGATCTATTTATATGTGTGCATGTATGTTTACGTCCTTGGTGGAATCCGAGGACACAGCTGATCTTGGTAACTGATCTTCGAACAGAGGACAGAGCTACCACAGATCTCTATCCGAATAATCTCACTGCATTGTAGGCATACGACTATGATGCATAAAGGTTTTTCTGTTGTTTCATACAATGTAAATATCTTTATTGAAAACAAAATTTCTTTTAGGGTTTGTAAAATAACTATCTTTTGTATAAAGAACCTGTTAAATAAAGTGTTTGCAAAATTATAGCGATAATATAGCTGTACAAACTGTGATATCTGCATCAGTGTGCTAATCAGCTATGTAAGTACTAAATTAATTAATGTATTCTATATACAATAACATTTTATTGATATACAATGGAATATTAATGTGAATATATAATTGAAGCTATAATTGTATAGCTATTATGTTGTAATGTTGTCTAATATATAGATGTATAAATATTAAGTGCAGATCGGTGATATTAAAGGTCCCCCCTTCGTACTACTAATAACAAATCTAGTGATATAACTATTTATATACATTCAGTTGACGAATTGCGGGCACACCAAATGAGGGATGGTCTACTTATTCTCTTAAAGACAGTCTCCAAATTGAAATAAATGTTCAAATGAAATGTTCGAAGATGCTTAAAAGATACCTTAAACGGGCATTTTTGCGCTAGAGTAGAGTAGAGTAGAGCTCATTTAAACTTAAAATAAAGGTAAAGAAAGATATTTTGTCACATATTCTACTAAAAAAGTGGTTAAAAGTTTTATTAAAATATAGGTAAAATATTTCATTTTGAAGTTTTTTTAATTCTTAAAATTTTGAAAAAAATAATTACAATAAATAAAAAGAAAAAAAGTAAATTATCTATGCATTACTTAATTATTATTTTGAAAAATTTTCGACCACGTACATATATTCTTTTCTAATAAATATTATTATGTCCCATTCTAAATCCAACATACTACCTTTGATGAATTTACCAACTACATTATTTTTTATTAATTTGTATACATCAAGAAATACAGCCAATTAGAAGAGCCAATAACTTATCCATTTTCGAACACTTCACGAAACACAGCAATGTTTGAGAAACTAATAGCATTATCGATTTGCACACACTTCACGAAACATAGTCAGTTAGAGGAACCAATAGCATTATCGATTTGCACTTCACGAAACAGAGTCAGTTAGAGGAATCAATAGCATTATCGATTTGCAACAAAACAGAGTCAGTTAGAGGAACCAATATCATTATCGATTTGCGTACATAAAGTTTATAACAAAATAATTAGCATTCAATAGTTTATTAGCTGATTTACAAATATTGAATTTATTTGCTTTAATTAAATTCTTTATTTACGATTTTGTACGAAAAAACCTATACGCGTTTTTTGGCTTATGTCAACCCTGAATTCACTGTGATATATATACCTTTAAGCGTATTTTGTATTTTAGATAATATGGAGAACTCGTATACGGTTGAAAATATTTTGAATTGTAACAAAAAAAGGGCTTAAAAAGAAAAATTACGTAAAAAGTATAATTTCTTCATTAATTTTTAGAAAATTTCTGACAATGCAACGACCATCAAAATTATCAAAATAGTTTGTTTATACCAACGTTCTACTAATAGTTAAGATATTTCTTTGCTAAATTATGAGTCATGAAAATCACAATAATCCCCCTTTTCAAATATACTTCTTCGGTATATTACTGATACCAAGGAAGACTAGGACAGCGCTGTTTCGCATGAGCTCATCAGCTAGCCTAACCCCTGATAACGGTAGTAAACCAAAAAAGAAGCAGTACTCTACAAGGCCCACAAGTGTAGGTAGGAGCACCAATTTGCATACAAACTAGAAAAAGTTAAAAACTATTGACAAAATGTACCTAGAAAGCAAATGAAGTGGCTTAAGGGAAACGTATAGTGACACATAATAGTAAAGTTAAAAGCGATAACCACTCATCAAAATTATAAAATTGTTAAATTTATTTTATCATGGAAGTTATGTTTTTAATGTAAATTCACCTAATATTGATAATTTAGATTTTCTCAACGTGTTAATTATTTCAGCTTTTGAAAAATAGCTGACAAAATTAAAATGTGCCTAACAAAAGGAACAAAAGTAATATTCAAAATTTGAAGAAAATTTAAGAATCGTAATAAAAGTATCAGACAGGAACATTGTAAATTGTAAATTATATTTATATATGATGCATTTTGATTTTTCTCAACGGTCTTGTCAATCTTCTTTTCTTTCGGTGAAAACACAAAACTAAAATAAGAATTGTTGAGTATGACCAACAACATTTTTATTCGAGAACAATTAAGTTTTTATCGATTTTTCATAATTTATGCCGTTTTGTTTTTCTGAGCCTGATCATTATGTGTAAATTTATTCTTTGTAAACCCTAACAATTTTACATTAACGAATAAATGTTTCTCTTGTGTATTTTTTTTGTTTTTCATATTCAGTTCTGTTGTAATACCTACTTAAGCTATTCGTATAAATCCTTGAAATATCTGAAATATATATCATATAGTTTATACGAGAGCTAAGTTGTTCATATAAACAATGCCATAGTTACGGCTCTTTTTCCTTAATTTCTTATTCATAATAGTAACAGCTGTTAACCTGTACTTCAAAATGCTTCGTATGTCCAGGCTTATTAAGTACATATATATGTATATATCCAAGTTTGATTATAATATGGAACTACATACTGCGAGACGCACGCTATCATGGTCTGGAGGATCAGCGATAGCGCATCATCATGTGGCGATTATAAGAAATAATTCGTTACTCTGGTTAAGAGCGATGTTTTTAATGTGGTTTGGATCCCCTCAGCGGAGTTATCAGACCCTGATAGAGCTAGCTCAGTCATTATAGAGCGTAGGGCATGTAGAAAGGTGTATTGGGCTAGAATCCCGCTCGGGCAGATTTTTTCCCGAGCTGTGTTTATTTGTTTTCAATGAAACTATATACTATGTGTTTAATTAAATCTTGTGAGATTTTATAGTTTCCCGCGTTAAATTATTTTTAATTATAAAATTTTGAAAAATTATATTTTCGCTTTTTGAAAGTCTTCTCAACATAATTAAGTAAGAAACATAAATATTAATATCCATAATAATAATAATAATAATAATAATAATAAAACTATATTTATAAAGCGCTTAAAAGTGTTTATTATTCATGAAATAGGTATATAGAAATCAATCATAATAATGTCGTATCCCATACAGGAATAAATGTCAGAAATAAAAGTAGGAGCATACTAACTTTTTGGAAAATTACATTTTTTGAAACTTTGGGGTAAAATTGACATTTCTGCCATGTTTCTAACTGCATTTCGACTTTGATTTTCTAAATTTGAAGTTTGAAGGTATCCGTAAAGATATAGACTTGAATTTCTCAGTAATAAGCTAGTAAGATGTTTATATTTTTCTGGGCCTGTGAAGATATGTATTCACATAATCTTGATGCGTGCGTTCTATTTAATGAATATATTATATTGCATAATTTCCAGTTACTTCTGTCAAATTTTAAGACTGTCACGTTTTAATATTTGTCGCCTTTTAAGATTGTCCCTTTTTAAGATTGTTTAACTATATAAATAGACGAATTTAAGCATTTAAACTTTGTTTTTACGTGAATCTAGTTAAACACTCAATTTTAAATAGAGTATTGCAAAAAAAGTTGTAGTCTTTTAAAATTTCTTAGTTTTTGAAGAGCAGTTTCGGATAAAAAATATATCATGGTCTAACATATTGCTAATAAACATTGCATTTTCCTCTTACATGACAAATAATTAATTTATGTTGAAAAGGTAAAACAAATCGGTCAATTTTCAGGGGTCGTTATTGACTCTGAAAAAGAAGAAGAAGAAGAAGAAGTAGAAATAACAAAATGGATCAGTTTTGAACCCTTCTGTTTCCGGAAATGTTTTAGCTACTTATATGTATGTTCAAATTTAAATTTACACTCGAAACACACCTTAAATATATAGTTTTGAGCTGTTAAATGGTTATAGTTATTAAAATGGCGGAGTTCTTAAAAACGCCTGATTTGGAATTTTGCCATCTTCAATGAGTATTTTTGTTTAAATCAATAATACTGCCACGATTGCCTAAGTTTAGACTATAAGTTCACAATTATATTAAGTCCAATTATACGTAGGTATCAATATACAATATCAGATTGACTTCAGATAATAATCCGATTTATTAAAATTTTCGATTTTTTTTTCACATAAAAGGAATGTTTTGTATATTGATTATATTCTTTGTGAATTTAGTTTTCCTTAATAAAGGAAACTATATTGAAAACAATAATTGCCTAATTACAAGCTGTTTGGTTATTTTGTCTTTAGAGATATTAACTTATATTTATTGAAACAGGGGCGCCATTTCGAAAACTCCATCTATGTAGGATAAACAGTTATAAGCTAAAAGTAAAATGAGAAATATGCAACGCAATAGGATAATTATCTAAAAATAGAACAGCGACTATGACTAAAACTACAGGTCGGGAAGGTTCAGGTGTAGTGGACTAAATCTGTTTGTGCCGGCCTTTATTTTCATATTTTTGCTTCTCAAAATCAGATCTAAGTACTTTATATATATATTTGCCAGCAGTAGAATTCGATTATTATGATAATTTGTTAATTTAAATCTTTTTATAGCCTTGAAAAACAATTATGATTAAAAACAATGAATTTAATAAATACAATAACACCGAATATCGAACGGTAAATTTGTATTACAAAAAATATGATGGTACATATAAATATAACAAAATATGGACACGTGATACTGTTAAGAAAATAGTAATTTGATAAAAACACTAAAATAATTACCTTAAAGATAACACAACCAATAGTGTGGATGGTTTAAGACATAAGATTTAAAAAAAGGATCATATAACAAAATTAACGTGAAAAACAGGACATACTTTAATTCTTTGTATACTTAGATTACGTGTAAATGTAGGTATTAGATATTGCAAATCGGTATAATAGTAATTACTTAGGTTTGGAAATGTCTTTTGTATATGCACTAAAAACTGAGGATTGATTAATGGAGATTCGCTCAATATATGTATATATCAATTTTCTTGGAGTCACCTTTTCATATTAACATTTTTAACAATAGCTTGTGCATGCATTATTCAATAATTAACTCTTAGTTTTATCATTTGGTTAGAAATTTATTCTTTGTTGAATATTAAAAGGTATTATTTCTATTTTATCCCAATCATGTACGTCGCACAGAAAATATATTTTGGAAATTTGAATGAACGAAAATATATCCATATTTCAGAAACAAGAATTACGTCAAAAATGTCACATAATGTTACATATAACGTTATATAATGTTACATATGTGTACATAATGATAATTTTAATAATAATAATAATGTTGGCTTTATTTACAAATTGACAGATTTAATGTAACTTATATATGTGTAAAATGCCTGAAATTTCAAAACTTTTAGAGTGAATTTCGTTTTGGACCCTTTCGGCTGCCATATGAAACTGCTTTTGTCAATAAAATATATTATTGACATATAGTTGACTTTTTGGGATTATTTTTATATAAATTTGTCAATTACACGAATTTTAATTATATTTGCTTGTGCTATAAAAATGTGTTTTTTTTAGTAGTAAACGCCTAGATATTATAGAATAAATGTAGAACACATAAATTGCAGTTTTTAAATATAGTTTAGAATATTTAGTATATATGATCCTTGTCACACATAAATTACACGTGTTATGTTTTAATTTCATTGATTCAAACCAAAGAATCTAGAGACGATAAAAGAATAGTGGACGATAAAATTTACATATTACTAATTCGGTAGAAGTTGGCAGTAGTTTTCAATTGAAAGGATGGAGAAGCTTATATGAAAAAATATATAGCTATAAATAATACTTATCCATAAAAAACGATAATTTTGGACATAGTTTATATTCATTACTAGGTATCTATAAGAGCATTTTAATAGCTTATAAAGAATGACAACTTTTTGATATAAAATAAAAGTTAACAAAATATGTCTTACCTGTAAGTTTGTTAATATAATTCAACACCTTTATTGGCACATACTTTTAACGGCGGCACACAACACCATGTTATTACATAAAAATGACTTCAATTTCCGCAAAAACATTTGCCGGTTTAAAGCTTTTAGCATCGAGAGGTGGGGGTTCTTGTCACTCGCTCTAGTTTTTTTGTTTCGAACCGCATACATGTATATTATATAGTCGCGTATCTGAATAGAATATGCATATACATGTTGACTGTCATATAGACTCATATTTATTTGATATTTCAGGACGACATAATCCGAGGATTCGAAATCACTATTAACGAAGTCGATGCAAGGCCGTCCTATTCAAAGCACATTATCTTTGCACAAACAGGTTCAAAAGTGGAAGTTCCACTTACCCTGGAGGTCCATGACCTTTGTGATACACCAAGGTGTCCTTGTTACAGTGAAGATAGGAATTATTCACTTGCATTGGATTTTGGACGGAATAACTTTGAGAACAGAACCTTTAAATTGACCAACTATGATGTTGTCCCGATAAATAAGCAAAAGCATATTATAGATCATTGTGGTTGCCTGAGTGCTGAGCATCTTGTGGAGTCCGACTTTGCACGAAATTACGTATTCTGTAATCAAATAAATTCCTCGACGCTGGCCTACTTTTTGCAAGAAAGTAACAACTTAACGCTTTATGCTTTTTTAGATAACTCTGGAATTGCTAGGAAGTCTTTGTGCAACCATTATGAAGAAAAGCACATCCCGACTATCTTAGTGAAGCAGTCAATGTGTAATAGGCCTTGTCATAATTTAAGGTATAACTATTGGACTCAATATCGCAAATGGCCGTCTGTAATTGACATGGTAGAAAGCCAGATATTTGAGAAAATTCAAGAGAACATTAAACTGGCGAAAGAACTCAATGTTTCTCTGGACCCCTCCATTACGGAATACAAGCCGTACCAGTGGAAGGAGGCGATGTATAAGGACAAATATCCCTTTGTCAGCTTGAACTTCTTTGCCAGCTGCTTGGATACAGCACTAACCAAGGAGAACTTGGCCATGTCGTTGACTGAGTTACTAGCGAACCTTGGTGGAATGATGGGCTTATGGATTGGTGTTAGTTTTGTGACGCTTTTTGAATTTATGGAAGTCTTTGGAAAGCTCATTTTGAATTCACTCAGCTTAGTTTGTAGGAAAGTAGAATGTTAAATGATTTGAATGAATTCCTTATTGCTTTAGTCAAACGTTGTTGTTATCGTACAATTTGTCTACATCTCAAATAAATGTCCATATTAAATAAAATACCAATTAAATATAAGAACACATTGAAATGCAATACCGAAGAGCTAGTTTTTAAAGATTTGATTAAATTCCTCCAAAATAATTGCCTAAGTTACAGACGGTCTGTGTGGAACGTATGGTGGCTCAGACAGTAGAACATTGGCCTTCCAATTGTATGAATTGTACGAATAAATACTTATTTTTAAAAAGATCATAAAATTCTCAGTTTAACACAGTAAGATTCCTTAGAGATTAAATTGTCAGTATTTACAAAAATTGCTTGCAAATTACCTATATTTTGCCTGTCATTTCACATAGGGACGTATAACAAAGAAATTTTATCTCAACCGTCAAAAACTGTTTCGAATTTTGCGATAATTCTTAATTTACCTTATTGCGCTATAGCGAGATTATAGCTGTGAGTGAGTCTGATTTGGTATTTATAGATGACATTGTTACTACTAAAAACTAAAAAGGTTCAAAAAGCTGTTTTGGCATGGACGACTTCTATACCTACATCCCTTCCGTCTATTGACCTTCACACAGCCTTTGTTTACCAAAACCTAAATTACACTTTGGACTGAGAAATGCTATATATAGTATTTAATTGTATTCTATTCGGGCTAAATATAAAGTATTCCTATATGTTCCAGGAATCCCGTCAATCAGATTGTCCTAGTGGAGTGTTTGGCATGGAGTATGCATGTTACATGTCATTTCTTCAAAAATAGGCAATAATTATTATATTATGCTCTATATGCATATAATTCATTTTACCTTTCAATATCCAAATATTATCATATTATGTTATTCGTGTTATACTCAAAGTATATATATATATATATATATGCATATGTACTTTTCTAGTTATATTTTTCATGCTGATATATTTTACATTCCATCAAATACATTTTAAAGAAATAGAATTCGTTCTTATTTACGATGGAATTTTAGAAACAAATAGCTGTAACCCTTTTTCGATCACACCAATTTGATTCCAAAATTCCATTCCTGGTGATTGTAACAACGCAACAACCACCATACCAAACAAACTTAGAACCAGAGACTACCTCTCCACGTCCATCATCTCGACAAATCAAACCCCCAATCCGGCACACAACTGGTGAATTAAACTATAAACACATCATTGTGTTTTTCCAATGATTCCCATTTTCGTGTAATATATATAGTCTTTCCATTTAACTATTCATGAACCTTTAATCGCATGTCTGTCATGAAATTATCTTTTTAACTTTGGTTACATTCATAACTTTCATATAAGTAGGTATCATCAGACTTTTGCTTCTATTATAACCGATACAGTCTCTTGGAGGAGATAGACAATAATTGTTATATTATGCTCTACATATATATGCCTATATTTCACCTAAATTTCTGCATCCAATATATTCCTAATCATATTATGTTATTCATGGTACACTTAAAGTACTTAAAAAACTTTTCGTCAAAACAAAAACGGTTTTGAGTGCAATCTAAACCCAAGACTATAAGAGAATGTCACTTATGTGCAACTGACAAAAATGTTCTGCTTATTGGAGAAACATAAAATGGAAACCTTCATCGTAAAATTTTATGATAGGATTTAGCATTGAATCACATGTTATAATTAATATAAAAATAACCAGAATTAGTTCAACGAAAAGTAATATACTTTGCAATTAAATAAATATAGTTTTAAATACAATTGTTATCTGGTATTAAATAAAACACACTTATTAAATATAACATAATTGCATTATAAATAGATGAAATTATTAAAAAGCTATAATATAATAACATGAATAACATTTATCATCAATAATTATCCAAATTAAACGAATAGCGAATATAGCCGCAATCGCGAGATACGATAATTATATATAGATAAGATGTATGAATTAGTCGGGGTGATTTCACGAGGACATTTTCCTACAATCGTTGGACATAGTACTTATTATAATATATTGGTTATTATTTGTGTATAAAAATTAAATGTAAGAAGAAATATGTACACAAATAATTAATGCCAATATTTAACACAATATTTTTATTTACTACTCAATAAAGCAATATTATTATTAATTTTCGCTATTATATACTTTAAACGTGATGAAATATTTAAAAAAAATGTACAAAAATTTAAAGAGAAATAATAAGTACCTAGAGAAAAGAGAATAAATAGACGTAGGTATCTGGTGATTTCAAAGTTAATTATATGTAGATTAGTTGATGCTCGGTTATAAACTCAGTTAACAACCTATTCATATATTTAAACTACCAATACTTAAATCCATCGGATTCTTCCACAGATCTCAATCAATACACTAGAATCAGGATATCAGCAAATGTAAATTCGTAAAATCTACAAACAAAATCAATAAATCTATATATAATTGCGTTACAAGTATAAATCAATAATTTATGTGGTTTCTATTATATTACATTGTACGATGTGTGTTTCTGGATGACTTTAATAAACACGCAACCACATAATCAAATAAAAGGTTTTATAAATATCACATATACGTAGGTATTATTTACACATATTCAAACTATCGTGTTTAAATAGAACTGAAATTATTACTTTTTATCACTATACTCTTTTGCCAACTATAAATTCAAAAACAAAACTTCGATTGCAATATATAGCCCTCCGTAGAAAGTGTACGCGGATTATTAATAAACTTCTATTAGTGGATTCTTCACAATTGGAAGCTGTAGGCTGAATAGACTATATGTGTTAAACTTCCGTCGTGCGAAGATCATTATAATGTAGGTATAATGATCTTAAAATGACAGTTAATAACTTAATCATGACCTGTTAAATGGAGATCATAATTAAATGATATTCCTATAATCGTCCCGGTGTAATCATACTTTTTCCCTTATATTTCTGGATAATTTTATAATTCTTATTCATTTATGGCGATAAATTAATTAATTGTGGAATCAAGTTCAAAATATAAATGTGTATAATTGTGCTGTACTATATATGTTCTACGAATGGTTGTTTGAGGTATTAGTTTTGTTAATGATTGTAATTCTCCGTGGATTGTCAAATAAATATCAATTTTAATTAGTCGAAAGTAATTACAAATTAACAAGTTCATATAAAAAAGCCGCAATAAATGTAGTTATAGAGGGGTTGATATAATTGCGTAGATGTACGAATTTATTGCGTAATATTTACCAAAATTGTATTCTTATTTAGGCAAAATATATATGCTTATATGCATAATAGTTTCACAAATATATAAAAAAAAATTGTCAAAAATTGATTTTTTATACTCTTACTGATATATGTACATATTATAGTGTAGGCCTTTTAAAATTATGAGAATATTATCCAAATTTACACGTTCATAATATATGTACATATATCTGCAATGGGTAATAGCAATACAATTCTTCTTAGAAGATAAATGCAATTGGTATTAAAGCTACATCAAGTAAACTGTCAATCAGATTGTTTATTTAACTACTGGTAACTTGAAAAAAAAAATTAATAAGCCACGGATACAGATATGTGCAGATAAATACATAAATTAATTTTTACTTTAAACCGTCGTCTTACGACTTGAGGTAGGTATACCAAGCTACTTAGCGAATTTTACTAAATTTGAGAGCCACTGGTAAACTTGCTGATAGCTTACTAGCAAGCGATGTCAAATATCGAGTTTCAGTTACTTTTGCTATGAAATCTATCAATTTGATTTAATCCCAATAGTTATCTTATTGTATAAAATTAATTCTAAAGCAATATTAGTAAATTTATCAAGAAGAGACTATAATTTTAACTAATATATTTTCGACAAAGGTAAATGAAGCTGTAATGTTTGATATACTTGTTTCTGTAAGTATGTTACACGCAGATAAAATTAACAACCTTATTGGTCGTATATTTTTACTAATATAAGTTAAAATATATTTGGGTATTAAGATAAGCATAATGCATTATTCAAAGTCAAAGTCAACTGCCAACAAAGGTAATACATTTAGAAGCAAAAAAAGAGCAAAGCTAAAAAAATTATGAATAACATATCTTTTATTTTTATAAATATATTCGGCCCGGAAGAATATTTTCGCCAATTCATATCACAGTAGGTATTACATGCAGTAATTAACAATATAAACAAACATAATAATATTAGTATTAGTACATAACTGAACAAGACAAGTCGAGTGCCAACCAATCACGTTATAGGATCAGTAAAGATTAGTTTTAATTGACTTTTACATTTCTCTTCAATCATTCGATTTCCACTCTCAATTCTTTATCGCTCTTCTTTCTGATTATACTATTAATTAATTATTCTAATTGTATATTAATCTTAATTGGTTGGCCTTATAGTCTTGTTTAGTTATGTACTAACAAGAGATATTATTGTGTTCACATATCTTTTAGTTAAATAGAACGGTACCTCGTTCATGTACATTAAATCAATTTTTAATAGAATTTAATTCTGTTTATAAAAATTATAATGCTTATGTACTGAAATTAAAGTATATTAATTGGAATGAGAAATCACACTAAAAGTTGAACGAGAAACCTAAGTTTAGGTGCATCAATAAAGACAAATTGTATATAGTGCGCTAATTAAGACAAGCAATTGTTTATGATAAGATTTTGTTTTCTTTCTGTTTCATCAATTGAAATTTTTATTATGTATAATATTATATAAATACCTGTAATTATCAGTTTAATTTAACTAAGATCAACTATATATATAAAACTACAATAAAGCTATTTGTTTTAATTTCTGCCAAAACCAACTTGAAATTCATAATGACAATTTAGAATGTCGAGCATTTCAAAACGGAAGGACTGCAAGATTATTTTCTTTTGTACCGAAAGCATTACAACTTGTTTGTGAAAACAACGCACAGTTCGTGGAATGACCAGGAAATATACAAATTCTATTTTCTACTGGAAGACAATTGTCGAGTAAATACGGACTTATTTTTATAAATATGTAAATAATGCAATTAGTGCTACCACAACTTTTTAAAGTTTGATAATAGTTTTTTAAATCCTGAAACGCTCTCCAGAACAAAAATAATGTTAATGATTTTAAATATTAGATTAGTCATGAGCCAGCCATTTTGCATTCAAATGTATTCCTCCATAGAATAAGAGTATATTAAGTCATTTAAAAAATAATCTCTAAGGTCATCCAACTTGAAGGAAGAATCATGTAACTCGTTAAGTGAAACAATGATAATTATGCGATGTGTTTTGTAATCGATAGCGAAGGTCATATTAAATATAATTTATCATGAAATGTCAAACAGAAACGTAGATAAAGAAAAAAATGATCGCAAGAGTTTCAGATATACATATAATACACAGAATTATACTAATTTTCTAAACATGAATTTCAAAGTTTGCAATTGAGTAACAAAAAAAATAAGCCTTCATAACACGTTCATTGTGGTTAAAATGAAAGATATAGAGTCGAGAACGTTAAATTATACTTCCACTATTAGCCCACTGGAACAGATGAAGAAGTGAAGTAAAACGATTATAGGATACGACAATAAACAGTTTATTAAATCAAATGAAATGCAGCAATTTAATGTACAAGAAATTGAGACTCCCCACTTGCCAATTTGAGACACAATCATTCAGCTATACTATGTATAATAATGTAAGATGAACACACTTCCAGATCTGTAGAAATTAGACGAAAACATCTGCTCGTTGAGAATGTGAAATGAGGCTTCTTTTCACAGATACAAGAACAAAACAAAGCTGCCAGCAAGACTTTTATTGGTCAATCAGGAAAAGAAAATTCGAGGGGCAAAAAGGAGTGTTGGAGTATAATTTAGTCAGTCAAAATATTAAATATCCTTCCCGGTATATAAGTTGCTGTGGTGTAGTCTAGGTGTATTCTTGCTGTATGGCAATATACACATATAAGGATAATAATAATTCTGTAGAAATCAGTAAGTACACATGGTATTGTATCGAAAGATAGATATATACAAAAATTCTATTACTTACAAATTTCCAAAGTAGTATGCTATGTATAGTATGAAATTTGTAATAACACATTGTTCCTTATCTCAAGGAAATGTTTTTGGTCCTTGATGATAAAATAGAATTAAGCCATTAAGCACACGTATACAACGCTACATAATATATTGACTGGTTAGCTTTCTCCGAAGACGGCAGATGAAGAAAAAGAAAGGTGAGCTTCTGAGATTTATTATGCTTTGTGCAAAAAACAGTTCGCCAGTTCACCTTTCAGAGAAGAAATTTAAAAAATGAGTAGAGTAGATAGAAAATGAGAAAACATGCGATCCGATCGATAAAGACTGGGACTGAAAAGCAAATCGAAAGTATCAACCAAGTCAAAAGTATGGGTGCTGTGATTGCGTTAAACGAAGAGGCTATTTCCCCTGAATATTTACTACTTAATCTCAGGTAGCGAAGATCAAATCTAGCGAAATTGAGGAATAGTTACGGAATATTTAGACGTTTATATCAGTAATATGGAAGATTGATTATTGGAACTAAGAAGCTACTCGATATTATCTTCAAAGACTCATTTTCCCGTTTACTATGTTATATATTCAAGTTCCAACAACTCTAAAACAATCAACATAGTTTGGCAGAGATTTTCAATTTACAAAGCAGTCAGATCTGATGTTGAAATTGATATTCCCTCAACGCCCAAGTCCATTCATCTTTGAAGTAGGAGTTTCTTGATTTTGCATATGTACAAAAACTATAGTAATGCCGTTTAATGTGGCTCTATTGTTTGAATGAAAGTATTGTAGTAGCATAGATATCGACTTATAATTACTTATCAAAAAGATGACTAACTTACAATACAAGAAAAAGTGTTTTTAGTCAAGTTAGACAAATACAAAATGTGATAACACAATTTAACTGGTATTTAAACACAAAACTTCCCAGTTTATTGTTACTGCTGTTTTGTCAAGTAACAACTAACAGTAGTACCACACGACGTATAATAGAACATAACATCAGAGTTTTAATACGACTTTTGCTAGAAGCTAAAATGAAACTCAAACTGCAAAGTAGGGACGAAATCATTTTGTACAGATCAATTACACCTTTCTATGGTGCATAATTGGTTTCCATCAGAAAATGATGTTGCTCGAAATTAGATAGAATTAATGAGATATTATATTTATTTTCAGACAGTTCCCCCATCATAGTATGAACGAAGAACAAGGTAAATATATTTTCAAATTAAAGTCGAAATCTGATGAAGGATGACAACAGTATTGGACCATCAATAATAACAAGATTAATCTTAGATAATAATGGACTGTATATATCATTATTATATAATGTGTATTTGTATGTAAATAGTTATAGCAAAGGCTATGTGGCGTATTTAAATATTATCATACTATATGTATGTACATAGAGAAATAGAAGTCTTCCTCAATAGATTTACGAAAAAGAAATCGATACACAAACAAAGACACTACTTACACTATACTACGCCGTCAGTAGTATCAAGGACTGACGATGTAAAATAAGTGAAATTCTCGCAAGTAGCAGGAAAATACGATGCAGACAAAGTAGACATGCTTACAAACTAAGATACAGTACAGAAAAGTACATTATTATAGTTGAAAAATGTTTTTGACAAAAATAGTAGTTTAATATAATATATTAGCTTCTGCGAATGTAGTTGATCTGCTGCTGTTAACAGTTGTCTTGGTAACAAATCAAAATAACCAACAAATTGAAGGAGGTCGAGGTAGGAGAGGTTAGGGTATGAGGCGGGGCGGGGCTAGAAACGGGAAACTAATCTGTGTACTGTGACAAAAATAGAGAATAGAAAGGATATAATTACTATTTTGTGAAGAAGGAAGGGGGAGGCTTTTTAACTCTTGTCCCTGATACAGTGTACTTTAATTCTCACATAAGATACAATCAGAACTAGACGAGGGAGAGCAACGCAGGAATCTAATTGGTTGATTATTGGACGGCGAATATCGATCGGTTGGCGGTTCTGTGTGTTGTTCAGCTAACGGAGATTCCAGTAGAGGGAGATCATAATCCCGAGAAGGAGAATCATGAATGGAATTACCGCGCAGGCTGAGACCTAGAAGAGAAGCAATACAAAGAAATAGAGTTAGTTGAGGGCATTCACGTATTTATCGGGGACTGGGGATAGGGCCAAAGTGGGGATAGTACTTTCGTGGTACCAAAATACAAGATGGCGGCCAAAATACAGTTTCCCGCATATAACTCAATAATTTAAAATATTCTTTATATCAATAATTATTTTATTTTAGCTATTTCTTAAAGATTAAGGTAATGTGGAATGAAGCATTCGATTCTAGGAGCCTAAATTCATCATATTTCAATTATCTGGATAGCTACTTTAAAAACAACATTCACGACGGGAATCACACAAAATGTCAACTAATATGATCATGAGAATTCTGGGGTAAATGTGCTTAGCAGCAATATCAGGTATCTTTGTCACCTATCCCCTTTTTAATGACTAAGAGAAAAGAGTGAGCAAAACCTGAGATTTGTTTTCTATTTTTACATAGATAGGAATAGAAAAACATTAAATTTGACTTCACACTATGGAATATTCACATCTATTATTTTTAGTAACATTAATCACTTAAGATGTGCTCAGCTCCAATGCGATTTGGAATTTATTTAATTCTGTTTAATAAATTAATTTGAAATTAGTGTATCAAAAATGCAAAATACAGCGAAAATAAATATGTAACGTAATACACCTATTGAGAATTTCGTCATTTAGATTTAAAGTGAATTAATGTTTAGTGTAAACACCGAAAAATAAAATTACTAATTATGCTACATACGTATATATACAATTATTTATTAATTAATAAGAAAAAACCTAAGCATTCAAGAATTGTTCATCTTCAAGCATTAATGTAACAATACTATCTAAAAGACAGTAAACGCTGGAGATATGAAAAACCCAAACTATTGAACATAAAGAAAATCAGCTATTTTTCCAGGGTGTGTTAATCATGAGAGTGGAAAAAGGAACGTGCCCCTGACCAACCGACCACCTTTGTAAAATGAGTGAGGAAATGATTATAATTACATGTGAGATTAACGACCAGAATGAGAAGGGGGGGGGGGATACTTAACAACCAAATTAAAGGTATATAATATAGCAATGTAATAAGTGTAACCAGTGTACTCTCATAGTAAAAGCCCGCTCTGATGGGTTAATGATTACATAAATCAATAAATAGGGGGTCGTTCCTGGTAACACTCCCATTGGTTATTTCAACAGAGAAGAATAGAAGCGACACAGCAAAATTATATTCAAAATTATGAATTACAACTATAGTATATGTAAAGTTGATAAAACCGATATAGCTACGAAATGCTAAAGCTAAAAAGAATAAAACAATGGAGCCTTATATTTTATGGTAATCCCACTTTATCAAAGGCAAGTTATAAAGAAAAATTTACAAGCTGGTCAACATAATAGAAGTGTGTAGATACATACTAGTAATGAGTAATGCTAAATTAATATACTACTGGTGAAGACAAAATAAATACGCATTAAAAGCTATAAATAGTAGCAATGAAATAATAAATAATTACGTCACAGGAGGTACAGAAACATTATGTATATAAAATGAAAGAAGATATCTGACAGAATTAAGAGTAAAGGCAAGGAAAGATTGAATAAGCTTGGAACTTGAAGGATCCTTTGCAAGATGAAGCTGTGATTACCGCTTAGGCCTAAGTTCCTTGGCTCTGGTACGCAGTGAACGTGGAGTCTATGTATAGTTTGGAGCATTTCGTTCAGTGCAAGTTGCTTTGTACACACAGTTCTGCATGTAGACATGTTCTGCTGTCTTTTACAGGACAGTTTACCAGCTCACGTGACTTCGGCTGTCTCGTTGTCAGCGCGCTCCGTAGTGTTTTGGTCTTGTAGATGGTTTTCTGATGAGTATTGGAGAACTGCAGATTAAAGCAAGCCTCTTTTTGGACAGTTTTCTATCTTTCCTTTTTGCGTGTATGTTGGAGGTATGGGTTCAGTCCGTCTTTATAGCCCTTCGTGACACTGCCGCAGTCTGAAGTGCTCTTCTATATACGTCGATCAAGTGCATCTGTCAGCAATCCTGGTGATCTTCGCTTCTTATACAGTATTTTCCTTTCTGTTGGTTGATTGAGCAGAATCCCGGTGTATAAAGAGGTCTCGTTTAGCCGCCTTTTTTGCAGAAGGAGAAGCGATCCTATGACGCAATTGCTTCGTATTTCATTGATACCATGTATAGCTAGCTCTTAAAGTGTTTTGATTCTGTATTCACCGGTAGCGTCTAAACTTAGCATTACGCATACGTATCTACACACTTCTATTATGTTGCTCAGCATGTAAATTTCTCTTTATAATTTGCCTTTGATAAAATGGTATTACCACGAAATTCCATCGTATTATTCTTTTTTATTAATTATTAAAATGTCTTAGCTACACCGGCTTTATAATCTATATTTAATCAATTCCATAACTTGCGAAGCGAGAACACCAATTTCATTAAATTACAAATATTTGTTATTAAGAGTCAAATATAATGCTTGTCCCCTCTTTTCTTTTCTTTTCATGTTGTTGGAATAGCCAATATACAAAAAGATACGTAAACCACGGTAAAAGGGAACCCTGACACCTCAAATATTAATTTTATTGAAAAGGGGATGGGAAAGGAAGGGGGGTGTAGCACCACAACCGAACGGAACCGAGAACCATCGTGGAGATAGGAAGGTATCGATTGGATTGATGGACGCACCAGACGAGCCGGATTTTGATTGGCTTATTGCGTTCAGTCCCTTCACCATTGGAAGAAGAGGATGGTTTCCCAGCCGAAAAGGAGGAATGCTGTGAGGAACTTGGGGTTGTAGTAGTTGAGGGACGCCTTACACAGCTGCTGTTATTGCTGCTGCTGACGGGGGGAACTTGATGTCTGCGTCTTAGAGGGACTGTTCTAGTGGCAGCGAGTGTGCCACCAGGTTTCCATGGAGTTGGAGAGGAGGGAAAATGGGGCTGGGTGGAAGAGGAAGGGGCTTCATGCGTTAGTTGAGGCGAAAGTACACCCCTCCCTACTACTAACATACAAGTTTACTCTTCTTTTGGAGACTGGATACTCACAATATTATTACATTGAAATATATATATATACAAAAATGTAATAAAAGCATTCATCTTCGCTGTTTGATTATGTTAACAAGGCTAAACCAACACAAAACTATTTTAAATGAATATATCTTCATTGTTGAAGCAACAAGTAATAAATAACTGTATTATCTGCTTTTAAAGAATGATAATCCCACTTTCGAGGAAAATTAACTTTTTAAAACATTATTAACAAAAATAATTTATAAATTTATCACTTTTAAATATCAGCCTAGACTAAAAGTCGAGCTCCGTTAAATCGATTTCCACATATTAAGTATTAAAAACGAGAAGAACGAGGTCCAAATTATCCTGCACCACCGTAGTGAACTCACCATTCTAGTCCGACCGGCAATCTCATGATATGCGGGTGACAAGACGGTAGATCCTGAGGACGCGCCCCCCTCGCCCTGGGATGCACGGAGTTGGCCCAGCTCCCTTTCGTACTGAGAACATTGGCCCTGGAGGTCTGTCAGACGGTTCCGCGCCTCCGATAACTGGTTCAACAAGTAATGAAGAATACTAGTATAATTTTAACAAAATGTACAGTAAATTGAATTTTTCATTTATTCACTTATTTTTGAAAATAGTTCCGTAAACATTATTAAATACTACTGTTATGAGCAGTAGTATTGATAGAAATAGTATGAGGTATAATACGCAAAATAATTGTTTTTATTAAAAAAATTAGCTATAAACTAACTTTTATGTAATTTGTTTTTTGGGCTAAAAAGAAAGGAAATCAATACAATTTTAATTTACAAAATATTATATAGTATCATTTTGAAATAAAAAATATAATTTTTTGTAAACAAAAAATATTTTCAATAGATAATCAATAGATAATCAATAATAATTGTACATGAAAAATATGCTCAATGATATTGATTAAATTTTCCATTGTTATTAAATTGTTATTTCCTTTATTAAAATTTCTCTTCAAATTAAATAATACTACTTAAATCGCGCATACTCTTTCCTTCCAAGATGAGTATTATAAGTAGTAATCCGCAAAAACCAATATAATTGTAACTTCATACACAATTTCTTCCATAAAAATGTCTGTGTTCTTTTTACTTCCGTTGTTTGAATGGGCGAAAATGGAGCCTACCTGTCGTGCGGAGATTTCAGCCGCCTTCTGGGAGTCTGTTAGATTTGCCTCAGTTTCCTGAAGACGCCGGTGTTCCATTTGAAGTCGGTCATACTCGGCCGCCAGCTGATCGTGTTCCACCCGTGAGGTCATCATCTCCTCCTCAATACCCTGGATTCGGGCGCGTAACGTGGAACACTCGCCCGCCAAACTCGTTACATCTTCCGCCGTAGAAGTGGAATTAGTGGCTGCTGCTGCTTGATTGGCCAATGCAGCTGTTTGAACGAGAGAAATCGGTCGATAAATAATGTGTGACGCAGTGGTTTGCACATCTGGCAAGTTAATCGGCAATATAGGTTCAAATCCCGAATCCAGAAATAATTAATTAAAATGGCCAGAACAGTATTTCGCCAATAAAATATTCATTTTAGATACAAGACACATATTAATATTAAAGTGACAGACAAGGACATGCAAACACGACATATAAAGATCACACAGAATTACAAACTATAAGACGTATTGAACTAGTGTATCTCTTATGTAAACTATTCGAATTCGCGTAGGTAGATTATGAAAAATAACCCAGCGCCTCAAATTACATTATAATGTACATAATATAAACCCACTTCATCATATAAATTCAACTATTTCTTTAAAAGAATAAATAAATCGAATCATAGACGATCACAATAATCAACGTTCCTAAATTAAATGGTCAAATACAAGTCTTTGTTTTTGCCCACCCACCTTTTAAGGCTTCCGCCTCTAACCGATAAGTCTCGGACGCCGAGCTAATTCCATTCATTTCCTCTGTAAACCAGGTCAGGTGAGGCACACATGGGACGAGAGAAAGGAAAAGGGTACCACGGTTTAGTGTTTTGCAAATACAACAACTTAGTTCGCCATTGTGCGCTCTAAAGCTAATTAGTATTGGAATTAATTATTGATATTATGATGTGTTAAAGGTGGTGAGTAAAACAAATAAAATAATGAAATATAAATTACAAGAGACAGAAGTACTGGATTTACAACATAAAATAATACCATATTTTCTACATTACATAGCATCGTGCTTCATTATAGGGAAGGTATAGGAAAGATATATTTCGATAAATAGGCCAGACAGAAAATACATATTATAATACAATACTAAACATTTCACGTAATTCAAATAGATATTCAAATATTGCGTCAGCTGTTATAGCTTTGATAATACTTCTAGGAGTACGGGGAGATTCGGACCTTATTCTCGTGGCGTACTCTTACAAATTGTGATAGCAGTATACAGACAATTTGTGATGCTTCTTTTATAATCACACTACATTTTTTCTTATAAGATACTAATTTTTAGAACTAGATAGCGATTTGGGATAATTAACTGCGAGTGAAGATGTTTAGTTTCTTCATCAACTACAACTTGATAATTAGGGCAGCATGAAAATGTGGTCTTCTAAGATACATTTGCAACAAATGGATGGTATGCTGCTACTGTATTTCACAGGAGTACGAGGGGTGTGGGCTGCTGACGAGACATAACAAGATCGAAGCAGTACTGTCTAGCGCTTCCTGTACTGTTAATAATATACGCAAGTATAAAAATAGCCGTTTATTCATTCTAATCTTTCGTAATTATATTACATTTTCGAATTTTCTCTTTTGTATTATTATACTACTAGTTTACATCTTCAAACAGTATACGGATTATTAGACATATTTTTAATAAATAAATATAATTATAACAGACATAATAAAATTTAATTTTTTACTCTAATTTGGGTCAAATTTTAAAATACTTACTCTGCATCTGACAGATATCAAGAGCTAAGTCTTCAGCACGCATATGCTCAGCTTCCCAGGCGTCTGTACAGACGAATGGAGTGTCAGTATATATCGAGGGGAGGTAGGTAGGTAGTGCGAGATGATACACGACACAAAAACAAACCAAGAGTGGATTCACAACATGCGAAACAGACGGAGGGTGGAGGCGTGCAGAAAGAAGGAGAGAGAAATATAATGACACGACGTATTATATAGCTATATAGAAAATTGGAAAAGCATTAACGAATATAAACATTTTTAATAAAAGCTTAATTCGTCGATAAATACAAAAACTAGACTTCTAGAGTCAGAAAACACTTCCTCAACTCGATAGAGCATACTTATGTTAAAGGTTACATTGAAAAAGACAGCTATTTGGGCTGCATTCAGTCATTTGAAAAAAATAGGCGAGGATGAGGAATCACAAGAGTTATTCAGTTAGGCTCATAAAAATGATAATTACCAACATCATAAATTAATGGTATTCCTTGATGATAAAAGCGTATTGAGATAATCCAACATATTATAGAGGAAAACATTAATTAGTTAACATTATAATATATTGTTGATTTACAATATTTACTAATAAATTACAAAATTTTATACTGCTTCGTAGTTATAAAAACAGTAGTAAAACCTATCAAAGATGAAATGAAATAACTAAGAATAACCTAGTAATAATTCAAAATACACGTCAAAAAGTTTACTTAGAGCTGCGCAATAAACGATTAAAAAATCTGCCATTTTTTACAGAAATAGTTGCATAAAATATTCGACTGCTTACGAGTAGTACAACTAGTAGTAATTCGACTGTTTTGTAGAAGTAATTTTATCCTGTCAACGACTGCCTACCTTTTAGCTCGCGAGTTGAGGCATGCGCTGTAAAGACCGAAGCCTTTTCCCCCTCGAGTAGATTCCGCAGCTCATCGACTTGAGTTCTCAACTCGACCAGTTCGGTACTCTCAGTAGCCTCCACGTGCGAGTCACCCGAAGAGCTGTCGTCAAGAGTGACTCCTGTAATTGAAGCGTCTATGGTCATCGTCGCTGCTGCCGTCATGGCTTCCTTCTGACGAGCAAGTTCGGTCAGTTGGCCTGAAAGGAAGAAATAAAAATAAATACAGTACATTTTTAGATCCATTTCAATTACTGGATAAGACCGAATATAATTAGCAAATGAACCCATAAATGTACATTTACAAACTGTGTTAACGATAAATTAAAGTATCAAATAGCAGTATTGACAATAATATCGTTGAGTAATATCGCTTAAAAAATCTGTCGATATTACAATCAATTACAAAGCAAACAGAGATCTTGAGTCAACTGTAGCAATAAATCAGATTCTTTAAAATTTACTAATAACTTAGTAAGGCTCCCGTATAATGCACACCATAAACATTGGAGTCAATGGAAGCAAAAAAAGTAAGACAGGAAAAGGTGCATCTTCGATCCAGACAGAGCAAAATCCCATTTCTCCTTGATGAAACAAATATAATCAGAATATAGACTAGCATATTATAGTTGTTCCCTTGCGAAGAAATGTAGACTAAGTCTATTATCATAGCATTATCCATTCATCTTTATAAAACAGTTAGTTCAAAATAGCGTTATAATTTCCCCGCAAAAGTGTTATCGACGTTTGCAGACTCAATTTCAATGAGTCATCATAGCCATATCACTTCTCTACCTATCAGTTATTTGTATGATGCTGCCTGCAATCCCCAATAGATTTGAGCACAGTAGAAAGCAGAGAGACATGTCTCACCCTGATAGGCCCTGAGAGTTGTCTCCGTACGAGCCTGAGTGTCCACCACTTGTTTCAAGAGGTCCCGTATCCTAGCCAGGTCCCCTGTTTGTCCAGGCGCCTGTGCATCTCCCTCGCTGGCGACACTCGTGGTGGCAGAGAGGAGCATCTCATCGGCGGAGTCTTGGTGCTCCGAGGAGTCCACTACACAGCCCGATTCACTGCTGCCACTGTCGCTCGTCTGACTGCCGATGAGGATCTGACGCTCGAGCCAGTCCAGCTCGTCTAGAGGGAAAAGCGGAAAGGACGTGAAGAAGAGAAAGGAATAGAGAAAACAGAACAATATTATGGAAACAAAACGGTAGCACTTTAAATCATACTTCAATAAACATAGCAACAATTAAAATAATCATAACTGTATTGTTTCTTTTAAATGAAGACATCACTGGGGTGAAGTGTACACAGCTTGTCTTTCAAATTGTGTTCAAGTGTGTGTAATGAAGGAAAGATTATTTATTCCGTGACAATCTTTTTCTGACACCTATTTTAGTTGCAAGTATTACAATATAACTTCATTTTTTGTTAAAGACAATGAATATTATATTATAATCAATTTTAGTTGAATGAGTATTTTAAAATTGGTTGGGAATAGCTCTAACTATACACATCCTGCCATAAGACAATTCAATAAGTTAATATGGAAGTCTATTTACCCAGTGCAATCTACAGGGACTATAGAGAAATATAAAACATTTTCTTGATTATGAATTGAAATATAAGTAAGCGATCAAGTAACTTCCTTCATAGACACTAAATTAAGTTTAAAAAAAGTCGATTCAAAGTTTAAATATTAAAGTAGAGATATAATTTCAATAAATGAATAGTTATTAAAAGTAATTTGAATGTTTAAAGCTATAGAGGCATTTAAATTAATAAGTACAGATCTTAGAATATTTCAAAACGATCTCGAATTTTCATAACAGATGGCTTTAGTAGCGACAAAATGTTTAACTTAGTCTACGTTTAGTGTAAGTGCGCATTATACTGGAACATTTAAACGATCAAACCCTTTTAATCGTCAAAAGACCGACAGCCGGAAATTAAGCTTGACTAGAAAACCAGCAGTATACCACACGCAAATACTATAGATACTAAAGTAAATAAATAGTAGATTGTACTTAAAATATGATGCGTGCATGCAATAAAATTGATATTGATTATACATTATGTAAGCTCAAAAATATTTTTTTGTGGTGGAAGATCGCCTAAAATATTGAAAACCTATATAGTAAAAATCGATATTTTAGGAAATAGTTTTTTAACAATATTGTTAGTTTTAAGGCACTGAACATAAAAATTTACCGTTTTTTGTGGATTTTATTAATTCAAAAAACCCAGCTGAATTATATATAAACTATTGCCAATATAAGATTTCTGCACATATTTTCTCGTTTCGATTATTCAGAATTAATTGTAGGAAATGAACTAATTAACTAAAAAAAAGAATTACACTTCCATGCAAAACTTCCCCATATGAATAAGTTGTCACATCTTGGGCCGGTTAATAGACATGCAGAAACCCTTGCTTATTTCTCATACACACACAAACTCAATAAATAATAACAAAAAGAGGACTTATATTATGTTAAATAAGTATAAGTGTTCTAAGTCAAAGGTATGTGTGCACATATCGTTTATAATACAGTTGGCAGAGTACAATAATAACGCAGCACTACAATAAGGCCCAGATTGTTACAAAATGGTTCAACCTCAGAACAAAGAGCTTACATACATCCGGCTCTATATTATCCAGTAGATTATGGCAATAGTTATGTAGTTGAAGGATACCAGTCAGTTACTAAGGACATATAATCGAATGCAATAATGTCAGGCGTGTTACAGGCTGTCCACCTTAATCAGCTGACACAACTCGCCGATAATTCACGTATAATTCGTGTACTTTGAGAAAACACGCACATTCAAAGCCCTGGTTTCATTTGAATAAACCAACAAAGCATCAGGGTGCCAGAAGTATACATATTTGGGTGATTGTCTAAAATAACGTCAATTTATTAAGAATTTACAAATTTATTGTCTTTTTATTACCTACTTTCAATGATTTATTATATAGGTACACAAAATATATTTTAATGACTATATCATTGTCATTTCGAATTATAATTTAGTCAATAAAATCAATATGAATTATTTTCAGCTTTTGAGGCTATGTGTTCCTTTATAAGAAAAACGTCCATATAACAAAGTTGTAACGAAAATAAGTCGCTGGTGGTCACTCGAATGTCAACTAAAACATTTAAAAAACAGACTTAATATAGTTGACACTAAAAATGCGCCACAGGCGGGCAAAATGTTGCATATTCATAAAAACAAGAGTGTGTTCAAACTTGTGTATTTAAAGTACATTGATATAACCAATAACACTATACTACATAAACATGCAATACTCTTTTTAAATAGAATGAAGTACATATTATCCAATATCCAATTACCATTATAATTCCTATTCCAAGCCAGAAATCATGTTGAACGTAGTAAACTCTTTAATAAAAGCACTGCTTCCACAAACCCGAAATTATAACTTCGCTTCAAGTAAAACTGAACAGCAGATTGGAAAAGTGCCTACCTATTTACTAGATAGATAAAACACGATGGTATACTGGAATTTTACTGGAGAAATGGCCTGTAATAAACTTTAACTAAAGTGTGTGGGCGAATACGGTAAGCTCGAAGAAGGGGGGTGTCAAATAAAAACACAGCTAATTTTCCGTCAAAAATGAAAATAGACTTCGTCAGTTTATTTAACCTTATTTATTGATGATTGTTTGTAGATCATAACATCATTATTTATTTGCATTCACACTTTGTAGGGATAGACATAATATCATAATTAATTAGTCGCCATAGGCGTAAACTAATCAACGCGATTCGAACTTGCTACCTTCGGATTTAAAGGCAGGAGTCCAGCTCATTTGGCTACCACTCCTTAAAACTTTCCCTGTACTTACTCCGCCGGGCGTTAACCAACTGATTTTCGCTGCAGTATCGAGATACAACATTATCGATTGAATAGATTAAACCTATGGCGACTACTTAATTAAGATTTGTATATATCCATGCCGGCAAAGCGTGAATGTCATTCAGCCTATAATACAATTCTAAGCGGGGAAACCCACCTATAATATATATCATTAAATAAAACCGTGTTGATTTAACTCATCAAATACAATGTTTGATGTTGAAACCTGTATTTAGTCGACTGCAAAAGATTGCCTACACAGGCAGGCTAACACGATGTATTTGCCAATATAGATGATGATACTAATTCCCCACAAAGTCTACTAAGCTCAATAACAAGGAGGTTAGAACGTGTTTAATACCTTGCAGCAAGCGTGAGAGACTCCTTGTCTGATTCGTATGATAGCAACTCTCAGATAGCTGGTCTGGAAAAAGAAACAACATTAAATCAATCCTCTTCTAAACAATGCATATTAGTGGTCAAATAGATAGCAAAACCTAAGATTAGAACAATTTTCGGATATACATATAAACACAGTAAAACCCGATCGTGATAAAACGGATTGTATAGTTAAAGAATAAATCTAAAATCCATTGAAAGCGATATTTCAGAATCAATCTTTGTTTCTTGCAGTAGCATTTACAGAAAATAATCAATATAGATAAACATTGAATACAAACTATTTACATTGAATATATTATGTCAATTTGCGATTAACTTGAAAAATTTAAACAAATTAAAGACATGCCAATTCATTTGCACATTAATTATTATTCACTTCATCAACAAAAAAACTGAAAAAACAAAAACAGAAAATCCCATTAGAAAAGACTTCGCTATTTAAATGGTTATCTATAGAATTCATAGAGAGAATTTCATTGGTGGCAGAAGTCACATTTGAACTCGATAAAACAAAACATACAATGATTAAAAAATAGATTCATATCTTTTTGTTATTGCTTTAAAATTAAATTTCCCAAACAGATCTTGATTTTAGACCACAATCTTACTGCTTGAATTAACATAACAAAAGTATCGTTGCTATCATCAGAATGCAACAATAGAAGTGATTATACTGCAGTGTAGTGAGAGTGGGTGCTAGATGCCAACATACCAGCCACGCCGGATATAGTTGTGTCCGCGACCTTATCCATGAGGGACTCGGAAATCATCAGTTTATCTGGACAGACACGGGGGGGGAGAAAGGGGAGTATTAGACTTGACTTGAGACTACGTTTGATACACCAACTAGACAAAAGGGAGATGTCATATTAATGTGAAATTGAAAGCAAAAATATTAATAAGTAAATTTTTATATAGGTACTGAAAATAATACCTCTTTATAATGTTCTACATTAATTTTCCTATTCAAAGAATTTTAACAAACTTTTACAAGTTTTAAACGAAAAACTCATCGATCGTAATCTTGATTCCATTGTCGCCAGCCTACTGCATTCTGATACAAGATGGTTATAATAAAACGCGAGATTACCAGCTAATATTCTAACGCGCAGCATAGGTGCAAGTGTTCTATCCTTCCTAATCCTGACTACCGTGTAAGCTAAGCAAGTGAACTTAACCTAATAAGGCCATGCATGATAGGTGAGATATTCAAACTATAAATCTACTAACTAAATTAGCAACAGTAAGGGATGAACCTCGAGCCCTTCACAAAGAAAAGAGATTTTGCTCGTATTTATGCACGCATGGACCTGACAAAGTACACTTAAGGTGTTCATAATCTAACATAATATATTAATTAATTAATTTTGTAGTCTTTTTTTTCTTAAGGTAAACAAAAGATGGGTAATACCTAAAAACTGACAGTTTTGTGTTGCTTGCTTAGATTAATAATCTGCATCTAAATAAAGAACGCACCGAAAGTCGCCGTGCCTGGCATTTAAACAGCTGGGTAGATTTAAATAACATGAAAATATACGCAACTAACATCTTCCAACCAAATCAACACTGATGCATTGACGTCATGTCTAAAAATATAATCACTTAGACTTTAAATACACCAACTAGACAGAGAACGCGCCTGCCAAAAGTGTAATTTCAGTTTTGGTAAACAAAGGCTATATTATATGAAGGTCAATAGAAAGGGAGGTAGGTATGGGAGATATATGTATATAGGCGTCGTCTATGGAAAACGGAATTTTTGAACCTTTTTAAGTCTCTTAGCGACAATTTTATTTTAGTTCACGGGTACAATTGCGATAACGCAATAAGCTAAATTAATAATTATCGAAAATTTCTAAACAGTTTTTTTAATGACGGCTGAGATAAAATTTCGATGTTATACCTGTGTGAACTGGCAGGCAAAATATAGGTTTTATTTGCAAACAACTATACTAAATACTGACAAAATACTTACCAAATCTTTTAAAATATTCAAGTATACATTCGTAGAGTATATTAAATTAATATTATTGTGTTATTGTTATAATATAGGACTTAGAGTTTATATATTGTAGCATATTTGAATAATCAGCTTACTGCATTCTTGGATATACTGGATGATGATCAGATTGAGGCTTATAGGTGTTTAAGAATGATATTTATTGAAACAATATTTACAGTTGTAAATAAATAGCAAAAATATATCAGGGAGGTAAAAATATCTGGCAATAAAACAAGAAAAGTTATCAATAATTTAATTTTTCGAATGCAATGAAATTCAAGGGGGTTTCAAGGGTTTTTAAGGGATCCCTGAATTAATGATATTTATTCAAACGGCTTCGTTCGTGTCTGACTCCAAAAGTGACTGACTCCCGCAAACACACACGTTCGCACTCCCGGTATTTGTAATAAATAAGTCATGAAAGAAACGGTAAATAGGGATGAAACCTCGCGCCAAAAATACACGCATTATTGTGTAAGAAATAAGAACAATGGTCCAATCAGAAGCCAGTATATAGACAATAAAAATCACGTGACTCTATTGTAAGAAATGAACTACAACCAATAAGTCTGATAATGTCTACGTGACTTTTCTTTGTACATATTATTTAAAAAATGCAAATCCGAAAGGACTATTTTTTGAGGCAATATCACCGTCCTTTGAAATCTGGAAAATACCCCAGGCAAGTGGCATGTCAGCTATTTTTAGACGTCACTGCGCGCGTGAGGTTTCTCTGTTTGTGTATTTCAATTGCATAAGTTCGGCGCTTCTACGGTTTTTGTACAGAACTTGTATTTCTATGGTCCATTGAACTAAACTGCTTGGCAACAAGTTACTAGCGTTGCATACGTAATTTGTTCACAACTTATTGCCGAAATCCGATTATAAATATTATCTATTTTTAGGCAGATTACTTTGATATTGGTGATACGTAGATATATATCTCTAAATTATATTACAGCTTAATTGCCTGGAAATCAATTACCTATAGTTACGGGATATTTGAAATGACAATGAGTGTATAAAATGGCGGTTTATAGTGAAGGAATAGAGTATAGAGTAAGGCAACTTTATTTGAATGAATGAACCTCCAGCGAGATATAACTGTGTAGTTTTGATCTAGTGACCATACAAGCGGATGTCCACTATTATCTAGAAAGAGGGTAAATTCCTGACTTATTGGTTGTACTGTCCGGTCGGTTTATGCAATAGCCCCCTAGAGACGTGTGAGTAAACGAGATAATCTGCCCCCGCCTGAACTGATAGTATAATGTCCTACCTTCAAGGTCACATATCCTGTCGATCTCCAGTGTACAATCGTGTTCCGCCTGTGACAACTCGTCCTGGAGTTGTTCCACACGACGCGTACTCTCGTTGCAACGGTCATCCGACTCACGAAGCAGATCTGGAGGTTTAAACAAGGTCGTTGGGGGAGGGGGAGGCTCACATTGTACTCATAATCGATAATATTACAATAACAAATCCTTGCAGGAGGAGAAAAAACTACAATTGTTTTATAGGATGCAACTTTGTCAACTTCTGAGGGAATTGACTTAAGGTGGTTAACTATATATCTAGCCATGGAGGACGTCATAAGATGGAAATCTCTTTCATATAGCCTACAATTACATCCTATACAGCGTGTCAATATTAAACATTAAAAACGCAACGCAGTTAAAGCGGCTTTACATTACAAAATATACGCTTTTAGGGGTATAACAGATTTAATATTATTAAAAAAAGCATTATGAGTTATAGCTATGTCTACAATTGAATTATAACTGATTTTAAATACCCGTCTTCTATAAGGTATCTTCTAATTCCTTCCTAAAGGAAGAAATTTTAATATGTTTTCTTAAAATCGAGGGAGCGAGGGTGATGAAACAGAGCGATGAAATCGATTACAGAAAATTAGCAACTTGAGAGGAAGCAAGAGTGTGCTGGGGCTGGAGTAATGACAATGAAAATACGAGCGAAGAGAAGAGAGAGGAGAGAGAGTTGAGAGAAGAAAGGGGGAAGGGGTAAACTTCTAGTAGTGGCTTTATTGTTTCTAGGGGATGGATGGATACACATTCCACAAGCCTTGGTAATATATTTGGGCCTAGAGTCCCATTCTCAACAGCAGGGCTTTTAAAAAAATGATAGCCTATTTGCGACATTAGAATGTTACAGATGTACAAATAAATGCCTGACTGCATTATAAGTAACAAAATAAATTTTAAAATTCGGTCATTAAAATTTTGATAAATAATTTCAGAATTTTAAATAGATTAAAATATTTATAAATGATACAATCGGATAATTTTCCCCGAATTTTCTCTTGTCTGAAAAGAAATTAATTAATTAAATTAATAATTTAAAGGTAAAATTATAATTCATTCACAATTTGAAACCGATATTTAATCTATCATGGTTATGATGATTAGTTAGAAAACTGAAAAAAAGGAGAAACGAAAACAAATGCGTCAATTCTTAGAATTAAATAAATAATACGTTTAAATTAATGACAAAATCTATAGCCATGAATACAAAGGACAATTTAATCGAAAAGAGAAATACAAAAAAGAAACCATTATACTATTGGAGCATTAACTACTTATAAAAATTAATTGAAAAAAAATATATAACTTAATTTTCATGACAGTAATAATAAACTTCAATTTAATAAATAGACTTCTAATGAAATAAAGTCAGTCTATAAATTTATTAAATAATACCAGAACACTATAATAGAATAGATGTACAATGAAAAAAACGAAAATAAAATTATTTTTCTAAAATTTAGTATTAATACGATCACATACGGTCCATGCAATGAATGGCTATAAATATAAAAGGTTTGATCTATCAGGCAAATTATAACAAAATATACACCCAGTAATTGAGGTGATATAGTACTGTAGTGATAAGTAGGGTAGTGGGTGCTAATTGGACAACAAGATTGGCATTGAATCAGTCAGCTTCACGCGCGCAAACAAATGATGTTAGAATCATGAAGATATAGAGAGATAAGTAGTATCAAGGAAACATAGACAGTGACAGTGACACGTCACACTCATGAATGATGCAAGTGGTCACAATATAGGGACAATGATAAAAGACAATGAAGATGGATGGATGGAATTAGTATGACAAGAATGATTTTAGTGAAGTTAGTGACAACGTTTTAAGGTGCATGGGTTTCTTCAATAAGTTCTTTATATAATATGATCTCCTTGAAAAAAGCAATAGGGTTTTACAGTGCAGTGGTTTAAATAGCTAATATAGCTCAGCCATCGTCTACAAAGTTAATGTATTTCGAGTAAGACTCAAATTATTTAATAAAAAAAATAAAAATAGAATATGGGAACATCTTGCAATGAAAATGTTCGGATTATTTTAAACATCCCCCATGTTATTTGACTTTTAAAGCTGAGATTTAGCCGTTTGAAATAGAAAACTATCCTCCATTTTACGCCAATCTTTCTATAATAATTGCTGTCGTATACAGGGAATTACACTACACTGTAAATAATGTTTGATACTTGGAGATCATAATTACACGCCAGTGAGTTTCTAGAAAATTATTGAAGCAACCCACCCGCGAGCTGTAAGTATACAACATGATTGAATGTGAGTTCATGCCTCATGGCTCAGACAAGAAAGGAGAGGAAGGACGTGAGCATACATGATGAATGTCTCTAGTTCCACTAAGGCATTACAGTGACAATGGTGGCAACAATGATTTCATGGCGTGGGTAGGTGGTATAGAAACAAAGGTAGGAACAGTGGAGTGGAGCGGAGCGGACAAGACATGGAAATGATGAATAGACGTGGAAATACTGGACAGATACTAAAGTATAAAATCATATCGACTCTCATTTTTTTCTGATTAAATAAGTATGCAGATACGAAAGACATCTTACATTATTATTATTTAATGTATATAACAAAGTCCAATATGTGACGATATTAAGAGATAAATATACAAAAATGACGCATATAATTACTATGGGAGGGAGATTTGCACACAATGAAAAGACGCAACGAAAGGTATTATAGGTATCATGTAAACCACAGCGTCGGGGAACCAAAACCGAAATGGGACAAGACGATGTTACTTTACATAGACAAGTATAAGGATATTGGTGTACAAATGGAGCTACGAGGATATACATAGGATCAAAGAAGAATGCCATGTGCGCTGCTTGCTCACTGTAACTGTGTATTAGAAAGTCTTGAGTTAGACAATATAATTAGATATATATAGTAGAACTGGAGATTCACGAGGCTGATGGAAATGTCATTGTATCGTTGGAGATGTGGTTTGTGATTTGTTTTAATGTCGGTTCGTAATGCCACAAAGTTCTATCTAGGCCTTGTTGGAAGAGCAATACAGAGAAGGAAAAGACAAGAAAGATATGCCGATGCGGTTAATGTATTATTTACTATCGTGTAGAACACAAGAATGTAATGTAGCACATTAAAAATGAATTTTGAACAAGTGCGCTTACTAATGTGATAAAATAAATTCCTTATATTGCTGATAGTGTTTTAATAAAAAATTCTCTTTGGTTATATTCTCTTTTCAATTGTAAGACGTTAATTTCACAATAAAGTGAAAACATCATATTTTTCAAAATTCCTTTACTAGCTTTCTTACATCTAGATACGAGCAGTTTTATTGGTCTTTTTCATTGAAATAAATATCTAACCAATTATAATTATCGTGAAGTTGAAAAAAAATAGACAGAGGAAAGTTAAGAAGTAAAAAAACACAAGAAAACAATAACAGACAAACAGACAGAAAAAAAGCGACACTCAGTTCTGAAATGTTTGAGCAATAAAAACTGAATTTGTGCATATATGTAAGGTGGGTATCTAATAGAATCCCGCTTACAGATACATTTACTGTTGATTCATTTAATTCATTGGCCATCTGGAACAATGATATGTAGAAGGAAAAGATAATTACGAGTGTCAAGATCAAATGGAAGTGTACATAAGTCGACGATGGAATAGCATACAAATCCATATTAGAAGTAGGTCGCAATTTGTTTTACGAGTATCCAATCGTTGCTTTTAAGAATTACACAGCATTTTAGAATTTGCATTTAAAATTAATTCCAAGGCTTCCCTTTTCAACCTTTCAGTTATATCGAAATTCAATGCTATTCCATCGGGGACGCGTGATTGATTCCGAGATATATGCGATGTGGTGGCTGTGATATGTGGTTGGTTTGTTTGCTTGTAGTATGTCTGTGTATGTGTGTGTATGACATATCTGGTGGAGATGAAGTGGCCAGGAGACTGGAGAACACTACAAACCTTTGCAGCGGATAATTTCCGCCTGTGTCGATCGCAACCGTTCTGGAAATCGCGGTGGAAAAGGAACAAGGAGAGAAAGAAAGGGGGGGTAGAGCTTGGTTGGATAATGCCTGTGTTATTTCAGATCTCTTAGTAATGATAAAGACGTTTGTTGGATTAAGAAATTACACTGTAGAATATATATATATACATAATTATATAGGAAGGTGCCACAAACAGTCATGTTACAAGTATAATATAATGTAATGTTAAAAATAACTTAAAATGAATAATACTATTGGGTTATCTGAAATAAATAATGATTAGGTCGGTAGGAAGGTAGGTATATGCGTAACAAGGATTCACTGAGTATTCAGTTAAATTCTATTGAATTTGAAGATCACAATTATATTACAACGTTAGGCAACGTTCAATGGCATTGAACATTTCATAATTAAACAAAATACGACCAAAATATTTTCTTCTAGAATGTAAAACTTAACATTTTTTTTACGTTTATAATTTGATAAATGTGCGCCTTTATGCAATTTTTTAGGAAAACAATCAGAATAATAATGTGGTTTTAAAAGGGTTCATTTTTTATCATTTTGAACAATACGATATTTTAAGAAGGGGATTTTGTCAGGCATATTTCCCAGTGAAACCTTTGCAACTTATACTAATTAAGTACTTTGTTGCTTTCTATTCAACAGTCAAGATGTGCAGCTTGAGTAGTATATGAAGAATTTCCGTTTTCAATTTAGTTTAGTGTGGTTTAGGCGATACAGCTATGGATGTAACCCAGCAGATATAACAGCAACAAAAGTAGGTAGTACATACAATATAAACTACTTCAGTAATGTAATAATATTAAGCTAAAGAAGACTAAATTGCTAAACCATACTGTACAGTTTACTTAGAAAAGATATACAACACACTATTATATTCTCCGTATTATAATATAACATCTACATTATATGAATAGTCATTCAGCCTTTCCGCAGCACAAAACGGGGATACATCAAGACAGCTGAATCGATAAATATTGATCAAGGTCATACAAGGTCACTTCCGTAAGCCATAGGGGGGGGGGGCCTAATAGGTAAGCTAAACCTTCGTACTTTCGATATTAAGTCTTTGATATACATATTAGGGAATATGTATACACATCCTGTACACAGTATGTATTTCAATTAAGGGGGCGATCCATTCACCCATCAATCTACAGCCCACTGAACTCTTAGTTAGAGAAAACGAAGTCGTAAAATATTTTGTGGTACATTTTTTAGTCTATTTTTAGGCAAACGATGGTTCTTGTTATATCTCGCTGGCTTTAGAGTGTATACCTAATACATATGTGTAGATATAATATACTCCTCAACCTTAACATTACCCTTTAAGTAGAAAAAGGGTTATCCAGCCAAGGGTCTGTGTTTACCCACAAATATCTCGAGAAACGAAAGAAATCGAGTCCCAGGGTTAGAACCGAAGATTGAATTTGACTGAAATCAGAGTAATACCCCAGTGTTCTACAATGGAGTGAATGTACACCTTGCCAATAACTATAGGTGACCACAAAGTAAACAAATGACGGAACAATCGCGTCATAAAGACCATCTCCAAACAACACTGCCTGTCAAAATGAAAACTTACAAACATCATAAATTAGCAAGCAAGCAACCCGGGCGAGAGTGCGATAACTGTGACGATGGGTATATTCATTTAAAAAAGGTTGCTGTATTTCACACAGCCCCGGATATTCTCACACCGGATAACGTCATTTGTCAGACTGTACAAATACTCCATTAAGTCGTCATTGCAGTCAAATATAACTTAGGAAGCAGCACTTTAGCTAATGTATATTTTATAACTAGCAACGATAAGGAAAAATACTTTGATAGCTAAGCTACAAAATATATTGTAGTAGAGTAAAAAAAATATCTGCTAGATTTTCTTTTAATACTGAAAGGCCTATAAAAATAGCGTAATTTTAAATGTTTGAAAACTGATTTTACCCAATTTTGTTCAGGAACTATTTCAGTTCCGGATTCACAAAAATACCGATTTGAAATATGGCATGAATTCCCGTGAAAACTGACTCTCCATCGCATGCATATCCACAAGTAACACTGAAGGTAAGGCAATGATATTATCCTATAACACCCCCATGCCACCGGTACAGTCATCATGAATATGAATCCGAACGTGTCGACGTTTACGATACTACACAAGCTCACAATATGGCGTCAATAAGTGAATAACTGCCACAGCTGACTGACTGACTTCATTGGGAACATTCCATCCCCCCTCAAGTTTTCCAAGGCACAGACCTAGCTATATTAGTGTATTCTGACTGTGCAGTAATATCGACAACGCGAACGTCTATGCGCATATCCCGGCTGCCGATTGCCAGTGTAAAGTAGAGTAGCGTAGCCCAGTGCACTAGCCTACTAGTACTGCAGTATGTAAACTTTGCAGAGCAATCGCGTGCATGACGCATTATGTAAGCATGGAAGCACAACAAACTGCAACCTAGCTGAGTCAGAATGCACCATACCGGCAACCCCCCCCTTCTTGTTTGGCCGTGTAAGCACATAGGATCTACTACATACCTACTCGTAGGAGAGAACAGTTGGCCTAAAGCCGGTGAAGCCACGATCTAAACCACCCAGCTTGATATACTCCTATTGATCCTAGGTAATACCTTCCCCCCTTAGAATAATGGAGCCAAGTCATGCAGAAACAAGTATAATAATAATATGTATTAACAAGCCCACAACTTCCTCAATTACTGAACAAATCCAGTAAACAAAAATTCAACATTAGAGCCCATAGGATAGCCATCTAGCTTCATAGTCATTTAATAAGAAAGACTTATATAATTCAATCGTAAATATTGATTTCAACGTTCAATAGATTTGCCCATAAAGTCGATGAATTTTCACATTCACTGAAACTGACTTATATGAAGAAATAGGATTATCAGCTAAAATAAACTACAGCGAACCCTTATTGTCTTCTCAACAGAAAATATATTCCTTCTCATAATAATTTGGAGCTCCTTTAGAAGAAACTTCCAGCACCACATTTTGATATATAGATTCTGCCTAGAGATAAACAAACACATTTTCCATGAATGTTAGACTCATTGTTTTAGTATTTTATCCGAATTTAAAAAGATTACAGTTACACAATTTGAAATTTTACAAATAATATAGTTAGCGGATTAAAGTGAAGTCATACACATTGATAATATCATGTTAAGTAAAGTAAGTTTCTGAAATATTCATGAATCATGGGGTCTAGTTACTCTAATCTCCCCTACTCCCGATATCTAAGACCGACCGATGATGCTACAACCCCACTGAACCAACCTTGAAGAGAGTTCCTACTCTTTCTGCTCTGTTGTCTTTCCCATGTTGTAGTCGTCTCATCCTCATCTTCCTCCTCTCCCTCTCGATCCAAGTTGGCGTTGCCATCGAGATCCTCGTCGCTCTTGGGCATGTTTGTCTCTTCATCCGAATCTAAAAAGATGATGCGATATGACGGTGATAATGATAATAACATTATAGTAGTTAGAAGATATATAGGCCACCAAATAGCCATTAGAATCCGGTAATTTTCACGCACTTTGTAAAGGAAATAATCTCACTGACGGAATAGCGCAATCTATAGTGACAACTTAGGTTTTTTAAAATAAAATCAGCGACACGATTTATAGTAATTTTCTCAAATGACCTCTGCCTACAATGAGCCATTCTATTCGATGAAATTACCTTAATATTTACTAAGCTTCCAACTAATCCGAAATTATATTTAGAGCTAAGTGTCTTGCCTATCTTTGGAAATGAATGACAGCTGTTAGTGTACGCGTCGACGCGATTGTATCCCGACTAGAGAGCAATCAGCTGATCTGACTTAAAAATCAAGCCGAAAAATATTTTTCATTAATATTTCAATCGTATAGATTTGAAAAAGTAGCGATCGTTGATCTAAGATTGTTCTAATTTATGTAAGTTATTTGGCGTTCTCTAATATAGATTTTTTATGAATTACTGCCCTGTGCATCGCGGATTCACCCCATCACATCAGTGGGCACACTCCAATACAATCGATAAACAAATGTTACGTAACAGTATTACGTAATCGACAATACTGACGTGGCAGCAAGACTAGAAGAACTTCTAAATTGTGACAGTGAAATCCCCAGGGATAAAATGTGAATAATACCTGCAATGAAACTTCCTTATCCTGTTCTACATAATATTATAAGGAATAAAGCCGTAATCCCAAGCGTAAAAAAGTTCATAAATAATAAATATAGACAAATAACCCTTTGAATGGAGTGATACAACAATAGTATGTTTGGAAGGATGCTCGAAAGCTGGCCTATAATTCGGGATTTCACAGAACTCCTCCAGTAAGACAGTACTCATCTTGTAAATCAAACATTCTTAACTATGTTGTTTTTATATTTCATAATATAATAAGACAGTAACAATTAATCATGCGACCCAAAAATTCCAAGTTAAGCGGGTGAATTAATCATAAATTTGTATGCAACAATTTACGATTGTAACACATAAACTGAATCATTTATAAGATTAACTGATAGAAATGTCAAATCTACAAATTAAGCTGCTTTTTAAAACCGATTTGTGGTTGAAATAAATTTAAATCCAGTTTGGTAGCAAATAAGACGTCTAACATTTATTTAATTATCTTAGAACACAGAGAAAGAATTAGCAAAGAATGGCTAGACAATTTATTATTAATATCATTCCAATAGAACTAAGAAGTATATCTACTCTTCTAAAACATTCCCGATTTATGACTGGCTATAGTAGGTGCAGCTGTACCCGTGTACAGAAAAAATCGATAAATTAAAAACCACAAAATTTCAGAAACAATAAATAGGTTCGTCTCAGACAGTAATTAATCACAAATGAAGAAGACATGTGGTATAAAAGCTGCTAAAGAATCGATAAACTAATCTTATAATGGCTTACTAAAAGTCCAAAACAAATCATACTAACATAATAGCACAACTCAATCCATACGTCGAATTTGGGAAATATTTATTCACCCAGTCACGTTTTTTTCGAAGTAAAACTATATCAAATAACAATTTGAACATAATACTATTACAAAGATGTTAATATTATCAATGGCAGTTTATGTCCCGTACTGTAATAATATGCTAAAACTAAAGGAATATAACAAAATTAAAATATTTGTCAAAAAATGCACAGTAGGGACTATGAGTATCAATAATTCAATCGAGGATAATTTCATAACGAATTATTCCATCCACGAGTGTCAACAAATTCGATTAGACAGGTAACTCGATAGAAGTAATATCAGTCATGGAATAAATGATGTCCTAATAAGCAGTGAAGGAGCATAATAATTTAAAATAATATAATGATCTAATAATAATCCATAATCTTGAAAAGGCTGATACAAGTTGGGGTTTTATACGAATCAAAATTAAACTATTAAATCGGTTGGTTCAAGTAAGAATATAAATTGTCGAAGACTAAACAAGGTTTCGAAATTGTCATTTTACGTAAAATGATATACTATATTTTGCAAGCAAACATCGGTGCGATTTTCATGTGGCGGTTAGTTTTTTTATCAATAAAACTGTTAATCAATAATCAATAAAAATTGCAACAAATTGAAACCCGTATTCTAAGTGTGGCAGTTCTCGACCAAGAGTTCGACATACGCTCAATTAATAAGGATAAAGGTGAAAATCTTTCTGCTCACAGTCGTGTGAGCAAGATTCAGAGAAAAGACAAATATATTGGAAACTTTAGTTATAATACAAGGATGCATTATAACTAGTTTTTGTTTCTTTTAAAAATAAAAATAAATTTTTTATATTTTCACTTTCCCTTTCTTTCTTTGTCTACTATTGTCTTTATATCGGTTACAAGTTTAATACCTCAAGATGTTCTCGTCGGTATTTTCATAACATAGACTCAACAAAACATTTTCTCGGTAAACATTTAAATTTTTCATGATATTGATTATAATATAAAAATTTAATACAATATTCTTATCGATTTTCTAAATTTTGAATATATGTAGGTACCGCGTAAAACTCACAGGTGTTTACTTGCTTTTCTTAGTATTTTTTTGACACGTTAATTGATTATGCGCAGAATTATTGAAATTTCCGACTCCTTTGGTCGTCCAGAATATAGCGGGATCGATTGTTATGATATTGGGCAATTGAATACGGAGTATGGCTATCTAGGCATTAGACGTGATCGTAAAAAGGTCCAGTGTAATTAGGCAAAAATAACAAGTGAACGACCCCAACTTGACCTTTTTGTAGATAAGCCCATACGTAGTTAACGGTGCCTTCTATACATTCATATAGTATAATATAATGTAAGGCAGTGTAATGGCCTGAAAGATTGCATAAGATAGGACAGGTGTACTGCATATTGGGGTCACGTTATTTTCTACTTCGATTCAAATAAGTTAAGGCCAACAACCTCTCTAGAGCAAAAAAGAGAAGACCCCTTTTCATTACAATATTGAGTAAGAGGATCAGAGAGATATCATATCGCAAGCGACGGAAGGGGAGATAATGAATCAATTCAAGTGAAGGATAGTATGATATCTCCATCGATAGGACAGACAGACAGACAGAGAGAAATGAATTTGGAGTGGGAAGGAAGGCAGCACGTGAAGTAATTGATTCGATTACCACGGGAGTCAAAATCAGTCGAAAGAGGGAGGAAGAAGATATATGGGAGACTTCCTGAACCAAAGAAAAAAAATTATGATCTCTTCTCTTCAGTTCTCTGAAGGTGATAATTATAACGCGCTCAACATGAACGGGAAAGCTGTTGGTAATATCTTTTTTACTGCGTCCATCCGTTCGGCTAAATAATATGCAGCACGATAGTTCCACTGACACGACATCAGCTGCTGTTCTGGTCAGTCGTGGTGGCCTCAGGCACAGGCACTAATTACGTATTGCAGTTTGACTTTGTAAAACAAGCCGCGGTGTAAAACCAGTGATTTATAAGCAAACAGTATTTCTTCTTATGCTGAATAATTCCCCTGGAGTAGTAAGATTAGAAAAAAGAGTGGTGCTGAGTGGGGAGGGGAAGTTAAATGTACAATCCTATCTTTCACCTCATTATCGATTTTATTGATTTACATAACAACAATCATTAATTAATGTACGAATTTAATCGGAGAATATATTGCCAGTATTATATTATGAACAACAATAGAGTGCACTTAAACTCTTGTATTTAATCCCTGGGTTAGTAAGCAGAATAAGAATGTGAACATAAGCAAATGAACAATGCGGTGAAGCATTCAGCTTGACATAGTTGATAGCACACAGTTCTGATTTACAAAGCTCACTGGCACACTAGCAAGCTATTTCAAACAATCTAGCTGGTTTTAACAGGAAAGCTTAAGAATAACAATTGTTATAACTATGGTATATTGTAGTTTGGGTATTAAACCAAGTACCCAACTATGTTTGGGTATTAAAACAAATAAATATAGCTGCATGTCTTAATGTTAAACAAAAAGAAATGTTGGAATCGTTTAAAATTAAATAATAGAACTAAAGATCTACAAACGACTGAGTATAACTTATCAACGACAAAAGCTATTAAAATTCTGAAGTTTGAAACTAAACCAGAATTTAATGTTATGAACACAAAACGTAAAAATAAAAATTCTAAATAGTTAAATATCCTTTTAGTTCAATAATTAAATGGCCATGACATTCAAAATGTTTCCAGAAATTTTAGTGATACAATTATATTTTATGCACATGTTATATTATTTAAGGAGTGCTTTATTCGTTCATTCCAATGCTGCGAGCAAATAATAGTTTTATTCCAGTCAAATAACCACGCACAGAAAGCGAAACAATTTATTTTAATAATTTAAATGACCAACTTTCATACACATTCACAAAGCATAATTAACATTCATGGCCTTTTTTTAATTGTGTTCATAAATAAGGAGCAATCGAATATTTTGCAATAAAAAACAGCTCGATATTTTATTTTCAAAATCACGCGATTAAAATTCACTCCCTACCAATTTTACAGAGCGAATATCACTGTAAAAACACTCTGCCGCCGACATTATTCCTTTCTGCATAGTAAAGAACAATATTAATGTTAACGTGATTAACGAGACATCAAGTCAATGCGACACCTTTTCTTTCTACAATAATATGGACCAATCCGGCGGTGGTAGACAGAAGGCCTCACCTTTGATGTCATCGCCTCGCCGACTCTGCTCCCCCATGGCAATCATCCGCGCCGTGTCCAGAGCCGAACAGATGCCGCCACCGCCACCCAACGAGGCCGTCGACAAGTGGGGATCGTCCGCCTCCCCGTCCTCGTCGTTGTCAGCGGCTCCCGAGGTTGTCAGAGGGTCACTGCTGCCGTCGGGACGTTCGGTTGACATCTCCGAGAGACGGACTGGAGGAATGACAGACAAGGACAGAAGGGAAGACAATCAGGCAGTGCACTGAGCAAAGTATACGACTCAGCTGGTGGGGGACATGTATTAACAAGAAGACTGGGTAATCATTCATGCATCAATTAATTAGCGCTGAATTGCTGTGCTTACAAAACTTAGTTGCCCACTTTAATTATTAACTGAGAAGCTGCAACAAACATTAATATACATAGATTTGTGACAGCAAAGGGTTATTTTATAATTATCTATATACTAATAGAAACAAATATTTACTTTAATACCAATAAGAATAACAGGAGAGACAAGTCACAGCAGGTCAAACTACAAGCAAACAAAGGGATGACGATTTTTAAATTAACCGTTTGAGGTGGAATTCCAGCATCTTTGATAAGGGAATATAGTCAATCATCCAACCAGAAAGCAGTTTTTACGTAAGTAAAATCACGTGACTTCACAACGAAACAAACAACTAAAATAGCTCTAATTTATTTTTCGATTTCCAATTTTTTATAATGTTTTTCAGCTTAGCTTTCAAATGTTAAGCAATTAATTATTTTAGCGGAATATATAAGAAACGTTCGTTCGTTCTTTCCACTTAATTCATATATTTATGTAGTGTTTATCTAGATTCACATTGAACGATGTCTAAAAGCAACTCAACCTGCCAGCAGCAATCTCCAGCCAACAGAACTGACCTTTACCCATTTAGAGAGAATGATTCTATGTTGTGTTGCACAACCTCCAGATAAAGGCGGCTCGACAGTGGGGGTGGAGTCCCATTAGACATTTTCTTGTTATGGGAAATGTTGGGAAACAATACCCAAAATCAAAAATGATAAAAGAGGATCTTTCTGGTTGCCGTATGGGATTGCTGTCTGACTTACCTATATTTATGTAGGAGATTAGAAGACAGTAATACCAGGCACCATAGCCTTGAAGATTTAAGGATTATATTTTTCCCCCATGCCGCCATAATCTCCTCTTGTGTAAATAGGCTGCACTGGTATGGGCCCTATTATTTTACGGGACATGTTGCCGCCGCCATAGCCTCGACGTTACAGGCATTCCCGGGCGGCTTGACCGAGAGAAGTGCAACAGCTCCGCACGCTATCCCCACGAGCCAATCTGGGTGTGCTTTACACCGTCCCAGAAGGGGATAGTCCGTTCCTGACGGTTCGGGGTTCTTTTAGAATTGTGCGATAAGACAGACAGACAGACAAACAGGCGGCTCGACACACCAACAAGACTTACTCTTGAGACCGTTGAACTGCTCCTCCGTGAAGTCCCGGTCGGCCTCCAGACGCTCCAGTTGAGCCGTCAATGCCTCGGCCTCCCGCGTCATCAACTCCAGCTTGCTCTCCAGTCCCGTCTTCTCTGTCACCTCGCGCTCCATATCAGCCGTGTGGGCAGTCTCCGCCTCCTGTAATGTGTCAAGCATGTTGATCAGTGAGGAATGAAAAACAAGACAAAGCCCGCCGAATGTATACAACAGATAATACAAAATCAGCGAAATTTTTACCACGAGCAAGACAATATTACGATTATTTATATTTATAATGCGAAATTTAACCCTACAGAGTGTGATGACACTAGAAGGACATCACTTTGACTAATCATTCTAGCTTTTTCCTTGTTTAGTACTCAACGAATTATGACGAGTCGCTTAATCTTTAAGATACAAAAAACGTAAAACCTTAGAAATCCCATGTGCACTATTATAGCTATAACCATTAAACATAGATTAACTGCTAAAATAATTTATCAATGCGAATTTATAAATGACTTTTATTTGACGATGTTCAATGACTTTAATTGAAGGAATAATCGATATTTGTTTCCCGTAATTATTACTTTACAGAAATCCTTATTTCCACTAAAACAAGGTCGGATACTCAATTTCGCTAAGACTTTTAATTGATCGATAACAATACTTAATAATAACACACATTGTCGAAAGAAATCAAAGATAAAAACCAATTAACTCCTAATATCTGTCTCATTGGCAAGCGTGCAATATGCTATTTTATAAACAATCTCTCACAAATTATAAACAGTAACCTTGGAAGTTACGCAATGGCAAATACGTGTACGGAGCGAACTTTACAATAGAATTACTATTCAAGTGGATAGATTATCGTTGTATTATAGACAGTAGGTACTTGATAGAAATCAGCAGTAATATGTTAATATTGTTCTTATCACATGCATCGTCCACATAGCCAATATATTAATTCTCGTTGTATTGGTATAGAACCCTCAACCTAAAACGTGCCGGTATTCCTTCTCGTGTGCATGTGCTGTGCATGTGTGTGTGATTTTAGACAGAATTTATTACATTACAGTCTACCTTCCTGCCAAGTAAAGAAACAAATCGGTAATGAAGTCAGTGTAATTAAATGAAATCAGAAAATTGGGCCAAGCAAACAGCAGAACAGGAACTACTATCTCAGTCAACGACGTATACGTTTAATACTGATAGCGTCAATTTATGTCAATTCTCTCATGTCTTATAACCTCAAAACATAACTGCCAACAATTACCTATATAAGCATAATTAATAATAATGACTGATGTATGGATAAGACGATTTTGATAATATTATTATTAGACATACTAAAGTATTAATCAACAAGACATGAATAGCTACATGACATGAGAGAATGTAATAAGCTGGAAAATCAAATTATCTCAAAATGACTAGATATTATTAGTTATCATTAATGTGTCAAAAACGCTGGCTATTTTAACAATTTATCAACAAAAATAGGATAAATAATTTCCCAGGAGAACTCTTTTTTTATCATACTCGAGTGCTCGTCAATACATTTCTCCGGAAAATTCGATAAGGCTTCGGTGCACAGATAAAATATCAGGATAACAAGAAAATGCTGATTTCGTAATAAATTATAATAATGACAGTTTAGAGAGATTTCCTATTCTTTATCGGTCATAATTAAGCAAGACGATTTATTAATAATTAAAAAGCAAGTCATCCTTAAGTAAGCAAAAAAACAGTCGTTTTATCACTGTTCATAGACAACACATTCGGCCTAAACATACTACAAAAACGAGAAAATTACATTCTATTATATATTCGATCAAAAGTAACATATATATCCAAATCAATCAATTTTTGCAATGGCTATTTTTTAATGATATTAAATTAATTATAGAGAAACAGTGCCTAGTGAGAATTGCGGTGATTAAGGATATCATTATACTATTATCGACCTTTCTGTCAAGTTCAGTCGATTTTACATGAATCCATAACATTAACAGCACTGTTAGTAGCTACTATTAATAATAACCGAAGCGCATTACTCCAACTCAAGCTGTTCCTCCAAATATCAGATAAAATGAACGAATAAGACAAAATAACCAGAAAGACATAACAAGAACTGCGGTGCAATACTACCAGTCATGGTATGAGCAATTATTCATTGTTACAACAAGGCTTGAAGTAGGAATCAAGCGACATTCTATTCTTACATAAGCTAACACCCTTCCCTCAGCGTGATCACTCCCTCTCAAAGGTTTAGCATGTACTCACTTTAAGCTTGCTCTGGGCCTGATCCAGCTCCTCCAGCTTGAGCTGATAGGACTCGGTGAGTTGGCGGAACTCCTCCTGGACGGCTTCACAGGCCTCGCGGAGATGGGAACATTCTTCCTCGGAGCTGTTCAGGTTCCGCTAGAGAAGGGGATAAAGAGTAGAGATCAATAAATTGACTTATTCCTAACCGGATCGAATCAATGGCCCAAAAAATAATGAAATGGATATGTCAAGACAGTTGTTTTTGTTATGATTATAGGTATGTATTTGGTGTGTTCAGCCCCAAAAATGAATTCTTTCGTGAACCCAACACAAGAAGTGTACGGCCATTCAGGAAACTATAATCAACAGAGTAAAATTCCAAAACCAAAAGATTTGCTTATTATTTATTGAAATGTAAAATTAATTTTGTTTTTAAAAGTTTAGACAGCAGGATGTTTCAACGACTCCTTTTTAAGTAGTTAAAGCAGGGGAGAATACAAGTCATGCGGTAAAAGTTATATACACCTCACCTAATGCACAATTTCACGACTCACAGAATGCGTGTTGACGGAAATTTTAAACTGTGAACGGTTTAGAAATTAACTTTCGTTTGGATTATGTTAATGAATTTAAGCGATTTTATTGAACTACTGAAAATGATCTAAATACTGTTTGCTTCAATCGAAATAACATAATCACAAGCCAAATACTATTTATGAGGAATAATCACTTGACTGCCATTTTAGATGAACTATCAGTTTTCCAGAAAGAATTCAAATATCCACTGGTGAGCCTAGGGAGATACTTTAATGAGAGTAACAGGTATTGCGGCTGCTTTGACACTCATACGAAGACATGTTGTATGTACACGTCTGCATAAATTGTTTCCTTGCTTGATATTAACAGGATGACGTTAAAACCCGCAATGAAAAGGGGGCTGTGGCGTCAGCTTGTGTAATCTCCTACGATAAGTTTTTGACTGGGGGTATATTATTATTCCCCGTCATTATTATTCCCCATCATGGGGCCGGCCCCATGATGGGCTAGATATAATTTCATAAATCAAATTCCACTTCGTGAAGAAAGTACCCCTTTTTTACCACTCTCCTATCAAGAAGTTACAAGCTAATTAGCGAGGCAAAGGCCAGAGAGGTGACCCGAGAGATAGCATGATAGACACGTCGAGGTTACACCTCCGGGGTGAATTTTGACATCTTTGACGTGTACACACGTCAAGAAACTAGTGATATAGCACCTTAAGTTTAGTGGGGATACACCGCGAAATTCAAGAGTAACACGATAACACGTACATAGATCTAGTCAAAAGGTGGAAATATTAGTTGCATGGTTTTTGAGACAACAAGCCGCTTACACTTCCTTATCGTATTATTTATGCATTGATTACCTCCTTCTAGGAGTATCTCCGGCTAGACACCATCCACCAAGTATATTATTAACCTTGACATTAAGCTAGCAATGACCCGACCACATCACTTTGCAAGATATCTAGCGGATCCGTGGGGTAACTTCACCATTCCTTGATTGAGAAACACGTTGACGCAGAATATGCAGGCTGAGGATTTACAAATTATTACAAATCTTATCTGTGGGTTTTTTGGATTCATAAATAGGTGGTTGTTGAACAACATTATTTCCGTTAGAATATAGATATGCATTTAAGTTCAATGAATGTGCGGTGACATGTTAAATTAAGAAAGAATTTCGTGAATGAGATTAACTTATAAATAGACTGACTGTTGAAACTTGGCATTGTAATACTCCTAGATTATGAATGTTAACATCAATATCACAATAACGAGCCTACGGCATCTATAAAACAGCACAGAAAGCAACGCATCTTCTTGAAAGACATTAGATCAGTCAAACAATCAAAAACAAGTACTTAAACGAATAAAAGCGATAAGTGACTGCATATTATTTACATATTTAAAGCTGTCATTTTTAGCTTTTGAATTATATAAAAATTTAATCAAATTCATATTAGTCGAATACAAGAAAAAAAATGGTCTAGAAAACACCTCCGTTTTAAGGTGCAGAAAGGTAGGATTCTATTTATAGACATGACATCATGCCATCTGTCAGTTACTGCTGGTGTGTTAAACTAGCATTATTTACTATCAAAGTTGTCGTTTCTAAAGCAACTTTTATTTCTATAACATCGAATTATCCCTCAGGCTGTGAATTGAGGCGATCCAACGAGCTACAGAACCCACCTCGAGGTCCGTCATCTTGCGGAGGGCCTCAGTCTTCTCCTCCAAGACCCGGTCCAGCATGGCCTTGCTCGTGCACTCGAGTTCATAGCGCTCCTGTTGGGCCCGCGCTGCCTCGGAGCGGAGTGTGTCTTCGGGGAAGTTCTGGAATCAGAGAGAGTGTCATATTTGCCTCGTTGAAATGGATTAACAACAGTTAAGTAGCAAAGCGAAGTATGCTTTAAAAAGGCCTCTTTTAACATTTTATAGATACCGGAAAGGTCGCCTAAAGCTCGTGGTATTTCAGTTATTCAGGCAGCTATTAAAATACGGCGGCTTGTAGCCAGAAAACTTACATGTTGATAAAATATGCTTGATCAGGAAGTACAAGGTCTGGTTGTATCGATACTCCGGCATTGAGTTTACTCAAATAATAATGTTGTATGCAAGATATCAATATATTACGGAGATGGGTAATTTGTTTTCAAGTAGTTCATTTCTAGATGTACCATTAAAAAAATTCACTTTATAGACTAGCAAAATAGTTTATATACACTATGTAGTATATAAAAATACATCCAGAGATATGAAAGATAGTATTATGATGTGCCTTTCAAATATTTCACAACAATGTATTTCAAATAAACTAATTTAATAGTAAAATAATCAGTCTGCTTCGAATAATATTTGGATTACACAGACATTCATACTAGAATATATTATTTAAGTTTACTAATTATATGCTAAGAAATACCATTTTATTAATTAAATAAGGAACCTAATATTGTAATAGACTAACTATATCAAATAAGTCTTCTAATAGAAATTCAATGATTAACTTAGTCATGTTTACACAAAATCAACAGAAAGCTTCTTCGTTCTTACATAGAGTATATGAGCATAACGCACCTAAAAACATCAATTACCTTTAGTAATATACATACGTACGTACGTAGACCTGTCATCTGCGAAAATACATACATACATACCGGACGATTGTCGTGTATTAAATAACAATTCAATTGCTACAGACAGGCAGGTTTACAATTGCTATTGTATACAGACAGGCAGGTATAGGTATGTTGACACTATAAACCACTTAAGTAGCGACCCCGGGTCTATTAGTGTAGAGTAATTAATAGATACAACTAGAGTGCACTGCGCAATAGTCGATATCGCGCGAAAGAGCTCTCAAGTTACAGTAGTAATTAATATAGGTTAGAGGTTAGAGGATGTAATCATTAAATCAATGCAAAGAAAGCTATACGATTGTCAGGTTTCAGCTAAGAGAATAATATATTTCATAAAAAAACTGAAATCATGTATGGAATGCACTTCATACAGAATTATGATTTAATAAAAATCCCTTAATTTACTTATTTATGATTCAGTATGCTCTTTAATACAAATATTCATTGTATACTATGATACTTTAATAGTTTGAAAATCATTAATAAGCATTATACTCATGTATAAATAAAAATTGAACCATAGTTATATATTAAATTTCTTTACATGGTTTTTCTATGAACAATATTATAGTATTTAAAATTCCAGAACACACGAGTCATGTAATGTTGTTATTATTTCATTGAATAATGTCCATTTTAAGGCTGCTTTCCTCAAAAAATAAAATCAATTCCATATAGATTTCAAATTTAAAAAAATGAATTTTTCTCGAATTGCAGTTATTGGCGATTTACATTCTAGATTCAATACATGTATTAATGCAGTTGTATGCATATCAGCCAATATTCACTAATATTATTATAAAGGAAACGTTATGAACGAACGATCCACACATTTTATGAATTAATATCTAAATAATAGGACCCCATTCGCTGCACGTTTTTTAGCTTTATTATATATTTCCTGTAACCAAGCAATGTATGACAAACCTTGACGTAGAGTTGGAGTTGACTCTCGAGTAGTTCCAGTTTGGCCAGGAGTCGGTCTTCATTGAGCAGGGCCTGAAAGAAACCAGCGAGTGCATAGAAATGAGCAGAGCTAAGCACGGGCTTGGGAGGGGTAACTCACGTGGATTTATTGCATATAAATACTAAGTAGAGTAACATGTCAACTTACAATAAATAGATATAAACAAAAAGAGGGGTAATTATACCAATGAAGGTGTACGGAACTGACTTTCTAAGCTTCATTTACAACAGTACAAGAAG
>JAYRBW010032226.1:0-33228 GCA_036023295.1 Invenusta paracnida
GGCTTTTTTTCTGTATTTATTTTGATTCCCATTTTTGTAAAAATAAACGCTTATTATTATTATTATTATTATTATTATCATGACGTTTTAGTGACTGCTAACTAATATTTATTGCAGAATCAATCAGTTGAACGCTAAGTTATTCACATTATTAACATAGCGATGCTGTGATAATACGGGTCAATGTGATTAATCTGCTATAAATTCTTTTAAATGTACTTTTCCTTATTCTATTTTTATATTCTCCTATAAAAATGATATTAATGTTCTGATTGTGTTTCTAGTTTTAATGTGTGGAACTAGTGGCGATAGCCATCTAGCCATTTATTATATTATTTGCAGTTTCAATTGTCTCTAATATTTGCATTATTTGTTTAATTTAATTTAAGTTGTAGGTATATCATCTAATTAAGTATTACCAATTTCTACACTGAAATCTCACAATTTTCAGACTAAAAGGCATCTGATAAATCCAATTCTTAGATATTGTCCAAATTATGTTTCAGCCTTTTAACCAGGTTCAAATTAGTTATTTATTAATTTATTCCCTTTATGTTAATATGAAATATTAGATATTGTTATTGACAATAAGTTTACAAATTCTTGCACAATTCTTGTATTAAAGGATTCGATGAGTAATTTGTTATTTTGAATTTGATGATGGATTTTACTAAATAGGTATTTTATTGTTTCACTACGCATAAATCATATTTACCATAAATTGTTAACACAATTAGTTATTTTAATTGTGTATAAATTTAATTAAAATTTCATTTTTAATTAAATTCATTTACAAAATAATTTGTATTGGTTAAAATAGAATCACATATCTTTCGATAAATGTACAAATTGCAAAATATTTATTGCAAAATTGAATTTGTGTATCGAGCAACTACCAAATTTTCATTGAAACTATTTTTGTGAAAAAAATCACATTTGGGAACCTCAAAAATCAACTTAATATAGACTCTACTAAAAATGTCTACAACTTAGACTTACAGTCATGTGGCTATCTGCAGATGTTTTGACCATATCAAGGTTGGATTCCTAGTAAATATCTTATATTTAAGTATAAATGAGAATATATGTAACAAGCTCATGTCATGAAAGTCTAAATTAAATTAAAATTAATTAACTTTCTTTTATTCAAACCTAGACTTTCATGACATCACTGAATCAGCTTAATTTTGTGCAAAATATTAAAAATTTAGGCTGCAGATTATTTACTCTCAATACCAAGTAAAATCTAGTGCATATGTTTGGCTGGTTGAGTGCTGAATTGTTGGTCTGTATTGCAGAGATTGACAAAGCACGTCGATGGAGCCACAGAATCAGCCAGAGAGAAAATCTGCAAGCGAGGTCACCCAAATATTCTGAGTCAGGACTTCGTGGGTTACAATAACTCTGTGACTCATACGGACTACAGACGTCTCCCCAGTCATCAGCGCCCTGAAAGTGGTCAGTCACGAGATTCACGTTCAACTGTTAATGACATAAATATAACTGTTCTTGTTTTTCATTTATTAGTTTTTAAATAATAAAAAATATGATGGTATATAGAGATTATTTTTAAAATGTCACAGAATTGTTTAACAATAACGCACCTAACTTACGTATTTTTATTTTTCAAATAAAATCTTTTTTATTATAGTTGAACATATAATAAATAAAACATTTACTTCCATTTGTTGAAAATATTTACAAAAGTTTACGAAAAAATATGCGCCAACGTTTTTTAACTCTTTAACTTTTGTCAATTCGCTATCTCAAATAAAACTTTAAAATAATGTTGGACAAACTACTATAGTCACCTAAACAATAACTTAAATGACATTAATTAAGTTCTTGATAAATATAAATATTTTGGTATTTCTAAATTAAAGTAATTGTATATATATAGATTCTACATAGATTAAAATAAAGTCTTCTGAAGGAACGTTTATAACATGGTTAATACCGTTTGATATATTTCAATGATTGTTTTTTTGAAAAATATTTTTAAAATTTTGATTTTCAAAAATTAATTAGAATATGCGTATACGTTTTATATGTAAATAATTGTGTTATTTTTATTATCATCTGGAACATATTGCATAACATCTAATATAGTATTCCTTATAGTCTAAACTTTTTGTCTTTTCTTATTGCAATTTCAGGCGTGAAGGGCAAAATGTTTGATGATGCATTGCATAAAGCAATCTAGTAAGTTCTCTAATTTCAATAATGTCTGCCAAAATGTATAAACTAAACAGTTCTTAGTAAACATATTATGGCATAAAGCGGTGAGTAGCTGAGTTTGGTAGAGCTTGGTCTTGCGTACAGAATATCCACATTTCTAGTTCAATAGTTCAAATAGCTGATCCCAACCGAGGCAACCTATTCACCTCTGGCTAGCAGCTCAGTCAGACCATTGATTAGCAAGTCTAAGCCTGTTTGGTTTGGCCCATTGTTTACTTTATGTATTCATAGATCATACATCATTGCTTTTTTCCATTTTAACCCCTGTGAATATTATTCAAACAATTATCGATTTCTTTAGCTCTCCATAGTAGGTGTATTGTTAAACTATAGAACTATATTGACTTCTGTATGCTCAAAGTTCTTCTTATTATTTGTAGGATGATAGATTCTCTAAAGTAATGTTTGAAGATTTTAAAGACTTTAGAAATTATCCCTTGTCATGAACAAATACAATTATCCTCCTCGGAACATATACAATGTATGTAGATGAGACTGGTTTAAATCCTCTTCAAAGACCACGTAATACATAGGCCCTCAAAATTCTGCAATACACCCAATGACAAACGTTTAAAATCAATATTAAGCCTTTTAGTATAAGCCTGTTGCGCAGAAGAGGAAAAAGAAAATCATGCATCAGGAACGGAGACCTTGTACATCTTAAAGGCAAGCATCAGCAGAAGCTATCAAAAAGGATAAATGTGTTTGTAGTGCAATATACAAAAATCCGAAAGAAGATTGGTTCCTGTGAATCACTATAAGCTCTGAGCCTACGAATGTGATTATTGTTGAAACTGCATGAAATAAGACAAGTGTATATATATATCTAATTTATTTTTAAACCAATATGTTTTATAATCAATTGGTGTTATCCCACAGTATATGCATCTATTTTATAATAAAACTATTTTATTATATAATTGATTGAAATTACTGAACGGAAAGTTATATTGTCATATAATATATGGATAATGTATTTTTACAATAAACATTTAAACAAAAAATACACCTTTAAAAGCAATTATGTAGATAGTCAAAAATGCAAATATGCTTAACGAATTGGTATTTCCCCTCGTAAAATACGTTATGTATAAATCATACAATTATTACTGATTATGAGTTTTATTGTCAAAAACATTAGTCCTAATACATACATTATTATGTGATAAATAAAGAATATTAATAAAAATACAGACCACCTTTAGCACGTGTATAAATGAATGATTGCAAGTTGCTAGCTATGTGTAATCTAAAAAATCAACCCATTTTTGCTAAAATTGACTTAAGTATAATTTTTTTAATAAATATATTTGCTTCTTATTCACTTTAGACGAAGTAATACAGCTTATTGTAAATTTAACTATAAGCTATAAAAATAAGAACATGGATGTCAAAAAGCATAGCATAATTAAATGGGGTTGACTATCAAAATTGGATCATACTGGTGATTTCAATTGCAATTATTTCTATTAGTGGGAAACTAAAATATAAAAATTGTAACACACGCACACAACCCAACATGTTTAATGATGTTACACAGTAATTCAAACCGAAATTGTGAAATCAAATACGGTTTAGAAATTTCCTATGAGTTTGTACCAGTTAAAAACTTTCCTTTGTAAAAGAAAATTTGCAATTTGGGTGGTTTAAAAATTCATTTCACAATTTAGAAATAATTTAATTTCTCTACTTGAATTGGTTGATCAATAACGTATTCCTTAAATCTAAACCATGGTAGTTTGAATTAAAACTAAGACGATTTCAACTGGGACGGTTTGATCCAAACCAGACCGTTTGTGAAATGGACTAATACATTCATTCATTGCCGTGACAATTTTCTCTCTTTTTTTCTGAATTTTTCAGTTTAAATATTGATACGTATATGTTACTTACTAATCAATAAGTATAGGCATTTTTAAGAGCAAGCATCGTACAATCATTGAGTAATTATACAAAGAGTGCATACAGTTCAATATTACAATTTTCTTAGCCGAAAGGTTTTGCCCATTTTTTAAATAAAAAATCAGTGAAACAGTTTTAGATATCCAAACAAAAATAATGTTTGACAGACAACTTACATATATTCAAATAGTATGATTACATATACTTGCTCTTAAAATTAATTTAATAAAAATATGTAATATTGCTTTTTAAATCTACTTTTTTGATACTACTTTTAATACTACATTAACATTTTAAATAAAACGACTTTTTATTGACGAATATTTACAATACGATGCATAGATATATGAAATCAATAATATTTGTATAATCTACTCTCTGATTCTTTTTTACTACTAGAATCTCTAGAATGTATGTGGTTCAATTATTGGTAATGTTTCGATCAGATAGTATTTTTTATTTGAAAATTATCAAGCAATCACTCCTGCATTGAGTTGACTTAAATGGGAATGTTATGTGCGACGTTGGATATCACGACAATGTTTTAAACAATTTAGATCGTTTTGGAGATTATGGAGATGGCGATTTCCCTTCAGTAGTTATTGATAAATTGTTCTGACTAAATCTTAAGCATACATGGATATTGAAATGTATCTACAACAATAAAAAGTGCGCTTCGCTTATTAGTCAAAAAAGAAAAACTTATATTTTAATAAATATATGCATTTTAATAATATTGTTGAAGATATTAATTTAAAGTATTGAAACTAGATTTTATTTACAAATATTAAAAATCAGTCTTGCAGCTTACATATAATATAGTTAATATATATTTGACAAGATAGATCATAACACTTTTATCATCTATAGCGTATCTGGATAAATAAATGAAATACACGTGTATGAAGCACCTAAATATATATTTATCACAAGAAGTGTCACTAAAATATAGGCTTAACATAATTTAGGTTATCAATGAATATAAATGATTAAATGTTAAATGTGATAATATGAATTGTTCAATCAGCAGTTGTTGGTGATCCAACCGCATTCCGGAAATCCACCGAAACCGCAGAAGCGGCAGATCTGTCCCTGACCGGCTGCGTTGCAGCCCAAACACCCCCATTGGTCAGTGTGGCAAGTGTTGCAGGAACAGTCCTCCTTTACTTGTTGTCCGGGTAGGTCATTGCACGCATCGTCTGTGCGGGAGAGAAGAGGGTATGTGGGTTAGAGAAGAGGAGAAAGAGGGTGAGGGGAAGAGAAGAGAGAGAGAGTGTGCGGTAGAGAAGAGGAGTGAGAAGGTGTGGGGTAGAGAAGAGGAGTGAGAAGGTGTGGGGTAGAGAAGTGGGGAGGAGAAGAGAGAGAGGGTGTGCGGTGTGGGGTAGAGAAGTGGATTAGAGGGGCCGGGTGTGGGGTAGCCAAGCCAAACATTTTTTTAATTCTTTTTCTCTTCAATCTTATAACAAATATTGAAGTATATATAAATACATTTTAATTAGTTTAAATAAGATTTCCTTTTCTACGTAATGAAATTGTAAATTGCTTATTAAATCTCCAAAAATTTATAGTTTTGTATGTTTCGTTTTTAATGTTTGCTTCAATTATAGAAATTTATTTCATATTAAGAAAATTCCTTTATATTTAATGGTTTTTAATAGGATAACTCTGTGAGACGAAAAATAATCATTGTGACGATGTGACGAATAGAATTAAAAGAAATTATTTACACTAAGAATTGTAGGTATAATACAAATCTGGAAAAGAATCGGTATATACAGAATATATATAAGAATTTAACACGATAATGCAACTGTTAAATATATTTTTATACCATTACAACAAAATAGTATATTTAGCTATTGCAACTAACGTCCTATGATTATTACCACTGTTATAGTTTATAAATTAATTATTATCAACATTCAAAATGGGAATCATCATAATAAAGGACTTACTGAGAGCTACGAATGCCAAAACAGCCAGGAGGATTACAGCGAAAGATTTCATTGTTCAATCTATGTCGCGAGTATGAGCTTTGCTAGAAGTTATAATGTGCCCTTGGATGTGCTGATACTGACTACTGAAAGCTCTTGATTTATATACACAAGAGTACAGTGCAGATGATTATATCTTCCTAATTTGGATTCAATTAGCTGTGAGTGCAGTTGAGCAAAATGTTTGTTTGTAGGTAGGTGCAAGCTTCGTTGGAAGATTAACACATATATTATGCTGAACTTAAGATATAAAACTAACCATGTACGAAGGTAGTTTGTGTAATTAGTGTCCTACATTTTTGTCCGAATTAATAGTATAAGTGCATTGTTTTTAAGGGAAAGGCTCCTTGGAAGAAGGGTGTATATATTATGTTTATGGGCTTAAAATAACAATTTATTATCAAGTTCATTTCTGCAGAAGTTAAGAAGCTACCTGTATATTATATTTATAAACGGTCCATTTATTACAGATGAACTATTACACATATATAGGCACCAAGATTGTTATTATAATGCTTGCTGTTAAAGTATGCTTAAGTATGTAGGATCTAAACTGAAAAATGCAGAAAGTGGATTACAGTGCAAATTTATTAAAATTTATGTGGGCGTCTTACAATATTTACCTTTTAAAATTTATATATTCAATTAATGTAAAATAATAGTTTTCTGTTAAAATAATTTATTAAAATACTTATTTTTATATTTACAATGCACTTTTAAATGTAGGAGATTAGATTGTAGTAATATATCAATAAATTTCCAACTATTAGAAATAATAGATAATTCAATTCACCAGTTTGATCGATTTTTGATAGTCAATCCTTTTTAATTTTGCTATGCTTTTTGGCATACATATATGTTCTTTTATGCCTATAGTTAAATTTAAAAAAAGCTGTATTGCTTTGTGCAATGTTACTGAGAACCAAATATGTATTTATTTACAAAATCATGTTGAGCGTTGCAGTACATTTTTGTTAAAATGATTGATTTTAAAATTGACGCATAGCTATTCACTTGCAATCATTCATTACATATTATAAAGGATACCTGTAATTTTATGGATATTCTTTATTTGTTACGTAATAATTTATATGTATTACCATTATTACTAACATTTTTTGACAATAAAACTCATATTTTTAATCCGTTAGATTCCTTTGATGTATATATATATAAGTATTCTAAATGTAATTAAATTGATTTACAAAATAGTTTAGGAATTATACTTTTATAATAATTTTTGATATTTTAAATAGGTATTCAATGTTATTGTTGATACAACAACATTAATACCCATTCAAAATAATAGTATTATATTTATGAAATATATCATTACATACATTTTGTAATATTTCAACTTTGATTTTTAAAATAGGAAATATATCAAAGTCTCGTGTACAAATTTTTCGTTAAAGTTGCATATTATTTTCCTTACATCAATATATTAACAATTAATTAACAGGGCATAGTGGTGCTTGAAATAGATATACGATTACTCTCTTAATCTATTATTGTGTGGGTATATATATATATATATGTATGTACCTATAGACATTTACACAAAAGGTATCGAATTGATTAATTTTGTTTAAATGCAGAAATTTAGTACAGGTTTTCAACTTTATTTTTGGTATAAATATTTTTTGTTTAAATGTAACTTTTACTGTAAACAAATATTACAAATCAGTATAAAAATTGATATTGGTTTTGTTTTTTTTGGACCAAGTTTGTTTCATTCTATAAATGGTATTACTGCCGCAGCTTGTCATGAAAGGATTTGATTTATTTACAGTCTCTTAAGTTTTACTTTAAAAGTCCTATTTTTGTCGGGCAAACTTTTTTTATTCTCCACTAATCACAGAGACTATAGAAATGGTTTGATGTAACTAATGGTCTGTGTATAACGCAAGTATCTACAACGAGCTTCGCAAAGTGAACAATTCTTAACTTAAAACACATGTTTTAATGTGAAAATAAAATAAGCGAATAGCTGTAATGAATTTTAATTCCCGTGCGCGGTTATTTCCGCAACAACATTAGGTAAGTTAAGGCATCAGTCTATTGCGTCATGCTGCTCAATTGCTCATACAGTACAATGTTTATCGTAAAGGAGTTTATTACTGTCAACTTCAACATATTGAATCCTATATTCACCCGACTGTTTTATTGCCTTAAAAAAAAGCATTTGTTTAACGGAGCCAAACTTTAACAATCTAAGGGCGATATACCCGAGTATTATACCATTGGAGCGATACCAAATTCGGTCATAGATTACAAACTCACGTAGATTAACATGCCTGCATTAATTTTATACATATAGGCTTTCCAGATCACATATAGGCATTCAATCAAATACTGTGATACTGCAATCAAATATGGGTTTAAAGCAGTTAAATGTGATTATAGAGCAATCAAATCTGGGTTTATAAGAGAACCAAACAATATTTGCTAATATGATACGAGGGTCATTGTGTACTAAATAATAGATTTTTATTTGAAACCAGTTTCTCTTTTTTATTTGTTGTTATGTATTTTCAGCTATTGTAAGTGCTTAATATATAGAGTTAAAATAAATATTAAGATTTCTAATTTGTATTTTTATAATTTAAAATATAAGTAAAATATGCATTTTATCAAGGAATCTATTTATACATACATACATACTCCTACCATGATGCTCTCACTCCTGGCAACCAATTGTCCAATCAGCAATGAGGTCTACGGAGAATTCAACGCCTCCGCACCAGCCACTGATTTCCGATCTGTCACCCAGATTGACTTCTACGGACGGAGTACCGGAGCTTCTGCCTCCTCAACTGCTGCAGCTAAGGAGACGAAGAAGGAACCAATATCCCACTACCGAGTAAGTAGAAGAGATATGCACCGTAATCAGTAATTGGTTAGTTGGAGCTCGTATGGCCTTCAAAAATAGTGTAAGCTTTATACTTAGTTGCCTGACTCATCAAACATTATTGCCACCATTAAAATATGGCTCCCTAGCTTTTAAATGGAGCTATATTTCTCGGTAACTAATCAGTAACTTAATGATAAACTCACATGGGACGATGCCACACAAACCACGTCACTCGTTTAGCCTCTCGACGCACCTACGCTCCACGCATCTTAAAACGTTACTTATCCAAAAGTGATCCTCATTCCTTTCTAATAAGCCTTAATCAGATCCCTCCTAGAATACTCTTGCCAGTTGTTCTTTGGCATAAACACTAAACTTGTAAACAAACTCACAAGTATTCAAAACAGATGCCCCTACATCATTTGCAACAAGCATTGTAACAATCAGAATACCTTCCGTCCCTAGACGACCGCCGGCGCAAAAAGTTAAGTACACAAATTTCAACCGTGCACTAAATGATCGAAACCACATTCTGCACCAACTCATGCCCCGCCAGCTGACATACACCAAACAGATCAACATTCTAGCAATTAGAACCTCCAGACACCTTCACTCAGTTATCCCTTTCACCAGCTTAATCATCAACAACTATTTTTATTCAATCTGCCTGTTTCTCTATTTACTTAATTAAGATATATATATATATTATATATTTATATTCTTGCTTTTTTATTTACATCTGTATATATTTCCTTTATTATTAATGTTATATGAATTTCCGATTACCATTTTCTTCTAAATAAACAGTTATTATATTATTAACTAAGCAAGCGATGACCTTGACCTTTAGAATCGCCTAAAAGCCGTCACTGGCTATCGAGATAGTGTTCGTCATGTCTCCCTTACCAACTGATGACCTTGAACTTTAGAATCGCCTAAAGGCCGTCACTGGCTATCGAGATAGTGTTCGTCATGTCTCCCTTACCAACTGATGACCTTGAACTTTAGAATCGCCTTAAGGCCGTCACTGGCTATCGAGATAGTGTTCGTCATGTCTTCCTTGCCAACGTGGTCATTCCTATTTCTTTCATTGCCAATACTTAGCCTTAAATGACATTCCTGCTAAAAGAGATGTGGTGAAACGTATGACCAATTAAATTAAAGGATTCAAATTTAGATCAGCTCGTAGGAATGCTTAACGTATTGAACATTTAAACTTGTGCTTATACAGGAAAGGTGAGCGAAAGTCTGCAACAGACGAGTGTTGCATTAATTAATGGACCGATAATGCAATACTTAGACATTTAGTGCTTTATATGATATATATTGTATATACGTGTGTGTGTGCATTGATATTGTATATATAGACTTTAAATGCACCAACTAGACAGAGCACGCGCTCTGTACAAGAAACTTTTACAGCTATAAGCACTAAATTTCAATCATATATGTCCAAATTTTGATTGCGCCATATTCTTAACCAAAAATTGTTTCCTAATTCAAAATGAGTTTTAAATGGTTTTATCTTCTTCTTTTGCTAATGTGAAATGACAGGCAACAGAGTAGTAATTTGCTAGCCATTTTACCAAAATACTGCAAATATTTTCTAACTCTTTTTAGGCAACACATTTTTAAAGTAAAAATGTTTACTAAACAAACTTTAATGACAATAGACCTCTCAATAAAATATGCCATCCCTTCTAGAATGTTACACTATTCTGATTGGATGGTTATATCGTGAGATTACATTTCACTCTAATGCTTAGAACACACAGTGCTCTAATTTCGATTACATATATCCAATTATATTTTAAATAGCTAATTACAAAAATCAAATCAAGAAACATTTCGATATCAAAAAAAGAATATTAATACACTTAAAAAAACTTAATTTTATATTTGTACTGTACATATAATTTGATCTTATTTTTTTGTGTCCTATTCTCGTGCAGCCCTGTGACATCGTTCGTGAACAACCAGTTTCCTTCTGGACTGAACACAGAGATCGGATTCATGTAAGTACCTATACATTATTACCTAATTCACAAATACGTACCCAAGTTATATTTTAAGTAGAAATTATAAGCTGATTTTACATAAATAAGAAGTATTACAAAAATTCCAAATACCAGTATCCAGTATGTCTGTGGATAGTATATTTGATTATACTGAATAGTTTCTATGATCAGTATTTTATCAGCAGTTTCAAACATAATTCGGAAGATTAAATAAATTTGTATAGCATTTAACTTTTATATCACTATTTAGTAGTATAATACTATTAAACTAATATAGTAGTATAATAAGTACATTTTTGTATAAAATTTGAAATAATTTCCCAATTTCTTCAAAATGTATTTCAGGGCCACAGCCAAGTTAAGACGGAAGACACCCCATTCCGAAAAAACTCTGCCTTTAGCAAACCGATTGGCGAGTACTGGAATTCAGCTAAGCCTTACAAGCTGGAGCAATACCCGAAAATGTGAAGACACATATATATCACGTTGTTCCAACGATTTATTGTATATCTTAGTTTTGTTTCGTCATTACTTATGCTATCATTATTTTCTTTAGGTCCTTCTTTGACATACCTACGTGTAGTTTGTGAAATATCAATTGAAGTACACAACCTATTAGTCGGGTTTGTGGATAAATAACATATTACATTCAGAATTCGTTGTGTATAACAGTCGGATTAATATATATATATAAAAGCAAATTATGTACTGAATATTACTTTTGAATTCACGTCTTCCTAAATACACGCCGTTCTTTATCAACGTTATCATATTATGATTAATACGTATGTCAGTCCAATATTTACTATGTAAAAAGCTATCAATTTATCATACTTCCTGGTTTTAGTTTTGTTCACTTTATTTGTCATTTGAATTATTTTTTCATTACATATTATTATAATGCAAATAAAAATATACGTTAGTTGTACCAATTGTTGTTTTGACTAAAATCTCCTCTGCATTTTATTCATTATTGAGTTAAATTTTATTATCAATTGCAATAATTAGACTGAACACCTAGAAGGCATGCATTTTGTCGAATAAGTGCTTAACTCAAGTAGATTTCAATCACTCGATACAAGCTTAATTATAGACAACACATGAAAATGGATTTTCCAATCAACTAATCCAAATAACCTTACTTTTTTAAACATTTTGTCAATTTTAAATTGTAAAGATAAGACAAGACTGCCCCATAGTCTATAATGCCCTGCACCAAGTTATTTCAATAATAATCATCGATTGCCTAGAGCCTTTTTACCTTTTCTGTTCAATGAACACATCTCGTTCATTTAATCTGTTGTAGAAACTTATAGCACAGTGACTGATGGTATATTGTGTACATATTATTTGCTAAGCCTGATTGCTTTCTTTGCAGTAAAGCAATGTATAAACATTATTCAAATAAAAGCTGCTTTAAACCCTTAAGGTTCACAGACTGAAATTACCTTCTCGATATCATTTTGTTAATGATTTATAGATGCTTTATATGCCTTTATATAAAAGTTATGCGTTTCTGCTAACCACCCAATCTATGTTTTTATGCTTCTTTATAAATCTAAATAATATCCCATTCAAGATATAAAACACAGTAATCACACTTTACATATATTACCAATATAATATATAGTGAAAAACCCACCATTGAAAATATAAAATATATAAATGAAACGCTTCGGTTAGTCTCTATACTAACAATTGTCAATTAGAATTCAAAAGATATATCATACGGATTAAAATTCACATAAATGAAACAAGAGTACAATTAATGGGTTATAATTCATAAACATTAAAGGTTTCGTTAAAAAACAAAAGTTTGTACAAAAATGAAGTCATCTTTATTGATCCTTATAATAATTAAATAATTACAGAATTTGTATAACTCCAGTATCGAAACCAGCAGAATCATTAAATAGTGTAGCTGGGTACACCAGCTTATTCAAAAGAAGCCACAGGTGGGCATATTAAGGCAAAAGCGGTGGATTGTGGGTGGGGGCATTATAATGAATGTGAAATAATTGAATTCATACCTAGGTAGTAACTTGTGCTCATCCAATAACGTCGTATACATCGGATTTTTGTTATTGTATTGAAAATTTCGAAGAGCAACACATAAAAATACATAGTTCAATTAACTATGTAGATCAGAAATAAAATTAGAAAACGTTCACTAAATAGTAAGTGTGTGGAAATGGAGAAAGAAGTTGGCCAAAACAATAAGGCGAAGAATGTTATAAATTAGGATTGGGCAAGTTAAGCCAGATGATTAATAACAACGCAAGGCAATGATTGCCACATTAAAATATATTTTATCTCGAGAATTGCATATTTTTTTCCCCAAGTTCATCTGGAACAACACAGGTCCGGTTTCAACCCTATGAGGTCACACCAGGTTTACTGTTGATTCCAGGATAGTAATAACATGTTTTTATTCAGGGCTATTTGTAAGTATAAAAAGGTGTGTCTCTCCAAAATATTAGAATAGTCATTAAGAATACATTTTAAAAGTATTCTATTTTGGGAGTAAAAAATACTTCTTTTTTAATAAAAACGGATCCAGAAAATCATTTTCAGATCCACAATTATTCGGATTTAAACTTTCAGGTTTAGATTTTAAAATGCAAAATCTAATAAAATCCGCAGATCGATGTAAATGAAAAATTGTCAAAAATAATAATAGTGCAAATAGCTATAGTATAATGTTTCCTTAGGATTGATTGTGGTACATTTTAAGCGAACGTAAGTCCACTCCTGAGGATTGTAACGATTAGTGAAATAATTTGATGCAATGTGCCAGGCATTTGCATTCAGAAATTCTATTAAATTTAAATAAAGAAAGAAAACCAGGAATTCTGTGAACAATTCAAAAACAATTACAAGAGTATAAAAAGGCGAATTATTAGTAAAATTAATGGAGACAGAAGACTAGATGGATTACTTTAATGTTGCTTTAGAGTAGAGTAGAGGTGGCTAGCACAAGGAGAAACAGAAAACAAGAAGTTGCAGTGGGAAAAATGCAGTGAATGGCGACGAATGAGGAGGGTGGAGGTGTTTCCAAGTTTGTTCAATCACAGCCAATACTTGCTGGACGTGATGTGTGCACTCAGCGTTTAAGTCAATAGAGTTGAATCATCCTAGCATTGAAGCCATACGAGTTATAAGTAGAATAGAGGCAACACGGCGTCAGAAGTAAATTTGGAGTGTCATCTGATTGGATGACTAAAGGCGAATATAATTCACGTGACATACTGTAGGTGTAGAGGGAAAAGCTGTCGCCTCTATCATACTTATAACTTTGTTGTTCAACCAATGCATAAATCAATAAATCAGTAAAAATGTGCAGCAGGAAACCACTAATCTCTTGTGTGAGCAATTCAGAGTAACACATTATGTCACGACGAAACAACAGTTTATAAATAAGAGGCTCTCATTCATTAAAAATAGATGTTTTAAATCAGCAATAAATCGTAGTATGACTATTATGAGACAATTTCTACAAGAAAAGCGGATAGAAAACTTTACTATTTACAAGGTGGTAAATATGGCAACTATATGGTACAATGTGCAGACCTAGCTTCGTGGAGGTCTTGGCTTCAGACCCAGTTTTTTAATATATTAAACTGGGACTGAGAAAGATTCTAGATGAAGAAAGGAAAGATGGGTAAGATTATGCATCCCAAAAGCAGGTGGTCTTATTCAGTTTGAGTGCGACGACCGACCCAGTTGATAGAAGAAAGCAGAGGCCTCGAGGCAAGGAGCTTGCTAGGACAAGTCAGAAATACGGCTCACATCCCACTTCTGAAAGGGGCTCCCGGTGCATGTACCTGAAGTAAGCCAAGATAAAGATCATCAACAGTTGCAAATTAATACAATTAATTGGAAAATAAGGAATGTTGCATAAAAACGGCACCACATAAACGCGCACTGTGATAAGCGTGGTAGACCAATAAATTTGTCAAAATATAAAAACTTGTGTAAGAGCGCATGTATGATAACTCTCTATGTCCCATATTATAGTTGTAGGCCATAAGGGTGATCATTTATACTGTCTATATTACATATTATGTCTACGTTTACAAACACTAACTAGGCAAGTGTCGCTACTGTTAAATTGTGCTCATATAGAAGGCCGCTATAACTTGAGTGCGCGATTACATAAGGCCACATTTACAAACGCTTTTTGCACCGCTATTGTAAAGGCGCGTGATTAGATAAAGCCGCTATAACATAAAACAGCTCTTACATAAGTTTTGCCCTGGCGCTTTAAATTTATGCCGCTAACATACTTCATTGCCTGGAGTAAGTAATCTAAGACAACCTCAAATTATCAAACAGGTAATTATGACATAGGGAGATAAATACTAATAGTATTTAGATAATTGTAGATAATATATACATTTATTAAATTCAAATGAGTAATTTTATAGACTACCGAAGAAGAAGAGTATTTCAACTCACCCATATGCAGCTGGCCCTTCAAGACACCAAGACAAAGAGAGTGTTTTCGATTGAACAAGGTCGATTTCTAATAAAATGGAAATACAAATCATTCAAAGTACGAGACATGGTTCGCGGAGATTTCTGACAAAACAAACACCTGCCGTAGTCAGGTTTTACTTATTTATAGGTTTTAAATAAATATACGTTAAAATAAGGCTCAATTCAAATATTTCCCTAAAAATAGATATAATATATTAATATATAAAACAGGATGGTCGACTCAGAATTACCAATAAAATCTGTAGAGTCAACAGTCAATATTATCAAAAGAAAGGGTAATCGATGATATAACTTTTCGGCGAATACTACTACTACTACTGCTGCTGCTGAGCGCTCGGAATAAACAGAGCCCCATAAAACAGTTACATAACAATTTTGAGAAGAGGATGAGGCAACGTACATCGCTCGAGAAGACGAAGAACTGACTGACAACCCTGGGTCGACACTTGGCCATATAGAGGGCCGATCTGTCCATCAATCGAATCTCCAAACAGACGCGATTGTTCTGTATATTCCCTTCGCTCGTGTGCGCCCAGAACTGGGAGTTGCCACTCTCATGGCAGGCAAAGACGCCGGCTTTCTCGTCCTCCTTCCGCGACATCGTGTCCAGACAGAGGTTCGTCGCGTTGTTCCGGATCTGAACCAGGGGGAGAGAGAGAGAGAGTGAGAGAGAGAGAGAGAGAGAGAGAGAGAGAGAGAATGTGTGACAATTACGACTCTTTAAGTAAAGAAGTAAACAATCTAGGTATAATATTAATTTTGAACTCGTGTTCTTTACTGATTGAACAAGGCAGCACTGAGTAAACCCGATTAAAAGTGATATCGATGACTTCACGAAAACAATTCCTTTAATAGAAAGATGGCCATACTGACGGCCTGAACTTACCCGACCAAGCGAGTTCACAGATTGGGGCATATGGATGTCGGCAACGATATTTTGGAGGTACCACTTGAAGCTGTGAGGGCAGTTCTTTTTGCGGAAAACAACTCGTTCGTGGACATCACCATAGTCCATCTTTTTGGCTTCTGTACCAAGAGAAGAGGGGGCCATTAGAGAGAAGGTTCAGCTTACAAGACACTTTTTGGAATAACATTTCGTCAACCTTCGAAAGATTTAAAAGTTCTGATAGTTTCTTTCTTTACCAATACACAAAATACATTTATTTTAATACCGCATTGTCTTCCTATTTGAGCAAAATACATTAGAACATCGGTCGCCATTTTGGAAAATACAAAAATGTAACCTCTAAAATCAATAAATGAATACATCCATAACGATGGCATATTGATTTTGGGCGTTACAGTCAGAATTACGCTTCTTAACATAACAAAACTTAAAACAATATAATAAAACAACCGAATTCCTAGCTAACTATTTTAAGTTTTAATAATCTTTGTGAGTTTATGATCTTATAGTTTTGGTTGACCAATTTTGGCAATCAAAGGTTAAGGCTAGCTACTATGAGTTTATGACTGTAGATAGAAATTCAATATTCTTCATAAAGAAATGTTTACGATGAATTCCACAAAAGTGATACATTAAAAACAGTATAAATACACTTCCTACAAAATAAATGAGTAGCAATAGATTCACTGTAAAATAATAACAAATACATATTTTATATATTTATACAAATTTTATAATTTTAGCAACGATTCACATTTATTCTAACTTTTAAATCATGTCAGTAATACTTGATAAAACTGTGACTGACTGATTCGATTTTGGAAACAAATTAATTCAACAATTTAACATTAAAACCAGCAAGAAGGTAATGCATAAGAAATTCGCTAGGAATAGGAGTCTACTATCAAATAATGCCAATAAAAAGCCGTGTAAAATATGTTCCCTGTAAGCGAAACTGAGTTATTAATAGACTAATACGTCACATGACTATTTGATTTGAAACATATGAGAAGTTAGATAAAAATTATGACAAATCAAATATAATATGTAAGCACCTATTATTGTCCAACGCAAAGGAAAATCCATAATATACAAACAATTCAACTTTTGTTTATTAAAAATATTCTTCCCACAATTAGTGCTAAAAACAAATGCTTGGTATTAAATAATAACATGCCAATATATAGACCGATTTTGTGTATGTACAGCAAAATAGTTAATACCTGAACCAAAATAGTATAATAGGCCCTTTCCAAATATCTATATTTAGAAAACCAAATAATAATTATCCAACAATGTGTTCGTGTCTAACGACATTTTTCAACAAACCTTTAACATAATATAATTCATATTTTATTTCATTTTGGCTTCATCTAACGGATCCCATAGTACTGCTAACTTCCATGTATATTATTATCTAGAACTCAAATGCCATCTAAATTAGGATATAGTTAGAATTCGGGCTAAACTATCCAGATACCAAGATCGCCAATTATGTGTCCACAAAAGCAAGTAATCTGACGAGAGCAGCTATAATAACTGTTTACTCAAAGTGAAGTTCCTGTTTGCCCCTTACCCAGGCAATTACCATGACAGTCATCCCCCTTCTGTGGCATTGGGATACCACACCATCGATCTGTAGAAACTTCCCTGTAGTTCGAACAGGACGCTGATTAACCCAACAACCCCGGCTAATAAGGGAACAGCATCCCTGAAAAATGTACGGGTGTGTGTAGACACGCTTAAATTTGGCAGATATGATAACACATAGCACAGTGTTGTCTATAATACGGTCGATATAATAACATACCAGACAGCCCATGGTGTGTTTTAGGCAAAATGACGAATGGATACCAATGACAGGCCTGCCAACCTAATGACACAGTAAAGCAGGACAATATTCTCTCGGAGTTGGGGCCCTATGATGGAAAAATTTTGACGTTTTGCATATGGAAATGCATCTAAAATCAATTACATCTACTCTCTCAGATAAATGTTCAAGTATTCTGCACACCTTTCCTTACTAAATAATTTCCAACTCATTAATTTCCGATACTGTATATTTTAATGCATTTTATTAAATGTAAGAATAAAAAAAGAAGCTTTATAGCTTATCTAGGTTTAAATTTATAAAATTTACAAATAAACGATTATGAAACCAATCATATAGGCGACAAATTTAACTAAGTTGCAATTAAAAAAACGTTAAAAATATTTTTAAAGGAATTATATATTCAAAACGCGGGACAGCCTCAAAAAGCGGGACAGTTGGCAGGTCTGCAATGATTAAAATGTTATCATTAATTTTCAAGCTTATGTTTCAAACTTAACATATTTAAAAGTAGAGCAAGATAGAAAAATCAATGTTTAGTATAAAAGCGTGATCTATTACAAAATACCTACTGATAAAATAAATGTTTATACTATAATCCCTCGTAAAAAACCAGTTAAGTCAAAGCAGTATTTAAGATATAAACTCATCATCAAGTGGATTAGTTGTGTTATTATTGTGTTTGGTCAATAACTTTCGTGAAAATTGTCAAAATGTAATTAAATGTGATTATACGAGAATCCACTCATCGAAATTTCCCCTTCAATAAATTTTGACATGTAACACAAAATTTGAAAAAAATCAATTGGTTAATATTCAAGAAACAGATTAAGATGTCGTCAACGAACAATGGAAAACATCTAAACTAAGATAATAGATTGCCTACAATCATTATAACCAATTACATAGATATTACCTGCGTAATATAATATACTACAAACAAATGCCAGCCAACTACTATGACTGGTGATAACTAGGCACCACATTCTTGGGAATAGTACTGGCCCAAGACCCGGTCACTTGAGATGACTCCATTGAAGCGGTAAATACACCAAGAGTTTGGACACGAGACAGAGAGAGCGAAACAGGCGCGGTACCGATAATCTGGAGTGTACTTCTACTTCAGAGGAATAAGTACCGCGTGTCGGTGCCTACTTCTAGTAATATGCTTACTTAATAAGATTAGGATAAGACAGTCAACCTAACAGCTGCATGTAAAATTCCACTGGCTGGTGGGTCAATGAAGATTCTAAGATGCTAAGCTATAAGGTAGAGTTAATATAGTATTAGGCCAAAATAACGACATAGATAGATAGACACAGTTAGTTCCCTAAAGATGCGAGTACACTTCCAGGCGTGTATGGACACACATGCATACATACACACGTACGAAGTGAATCCCGAATGACAGTTCTCAGAATAGAGGGGGGGGCATACACAGTAGAGCAAAGGTTGATTTAGGAAGGATTACGCGTAGAACAGGAATAAATCCGTACTATAGTTTGGAAATAATTACTACAGTACTAGTAGATCGATAGAAAGCAAGTAACAGCGCCATACTCATCTATCTAGCAATAGGATAATATATATTTAGGAATTACTACATTATTATCATCCACTCTAAATGTGTCAAATGTGATATTAAATGATGCGTGATGCAACATTCCAAGGAGACGTTAATACAGTTGCACAGTTCAAAGCATAATCCATAACGGCTTCGATGGATTTTGAGCATGAGAATAATAAAAGGAAAACAGTAGTCTGCCACTTTTAAAGTAGATAATATTTTATTCCAGACAATCTGCCTTCCATCTGGTATTCTAAATACTAGATCCCCTCTCATAGCAGAGCTCGTACTATCAAACAGGGCTGCCACAACACTAACAACACTAGTAACAGGTCACCAAGCCTGTCTTTCTTGACAATGAGTGGCGAAGGAACCTGTTATGGAGCACCGAATGATGCTCCCAGCCAGACTTTATTAACGTCTGAATGCTCAGTTAGTAGGAAGATGAAACCACCTTGTTAAAAATGGCAAAAAGTAACATTACTTTATTTCATTTTGCAATTAAGTAATTAAACAAAATGACGCCTAACTAAACATAACTGGATTGAAAAATAATTCAAAATCAATTAAATATTTTGTAATTATAAATTTGATATACTGGTATAAATTCGTAGGAATACATACATGCTACTTTGATCTTTATCGAAGAGGGATCCGCGACTAATCAGTGATAACATACAAATATACGATAAGAGCCTAATCCTCCATAGATATAGCTGGAAGTAAACGTGTTGCTGAAGCCATTATGTATCTCATAATTCGAAGTACAGGAAGACCCCAATTATAATATTTTATTCCATGTAGGTTGTAGGAAATGTCTGACTGTGCAACATAGACAAAGATTAATTAGTAGTTAGCTAACGAACATGACTCCATTAAAATACACAATTCATTAACCCACCACAACGCGCACTCCCCTTAAATTGTCATGTAGCATTCAGAAAATATTACTCATAATAACCAAACGCAATACGTACATTAAGTTACTAAAACAAAACCCTCTTTATTCTGCAAATATTGCATGCAGTACTTCTAATACGAAGCAACCTACAAGGGGTGGGCCTAGTTTGTGCCAACCACGTCAGAACTCACCCGGCTTCATGCCCGTGTAGAAGCGCTGATAATCGTCCATCCACACGACGGCCGTTCGCATACTGTTGTGGTGCAGGATGTAGCTCACCCCGCCCGGCCAAGTGTAGGGCGAGGCTTTGCGGAAGACGTGGCCAACATGCGAGCAGGGGAACATGTGAATCTCGGCGCCGCACATCCACAGTCGGAAGGACATCTCGATGTTCTCGCCTCCCCAGATCACCATGCCGCCATCGTAGGCACCCATCTATGGTAGGGTGGTCAAAAGAGGACTTCATTCAAACCTAACTGACCCCCTTTTCAGATCACCCTGTCAAACCTCGGACAAAGAAATTCACTCATATATTATTATCCTATATTTTGGGCCCGGCTAATTATTTAGCTAGAAATATTAGGCCCATTATTCCAACTTAACAAACGAAATAAGTGTTCCCTCGATTTCTTACATACTTCCCTCAAACTTCTTCAGAGATTAGTTCATAATCATTTCTTTTACCACGGCACAATATTTAAACCACTTTATCCGTACATAGTATATCGGTGACGTTAACAAAGACAAAACTCCCCCTAATATCATATGTGTAGTTTGAAAAGGATTTTTATGCCATTTTACGACAGAAGGCAATCACATTAAGTTTGAAATTCAATAACAATTCAAGACTTACCTAGTTCTAGTCTAAATGAAAAAATATCTGCGATTATCCAGATAATAATAATTATCAACCAAACAACTTTCACTGTTACAATCACCAGAAATTTCAGCAAGTATTCTTAGATCATGTAGAATTTGTCATTTCATGAATTTGATCAGTTATATATATACATAATATTATTATACAACATATCCCCCCCCCCCCATAATTTCTTTAATTCATTGAATTACGTAATCCACAAACGTTAATCCTCCTACATAAGTAATATAACTACTCGCAATTAAAAGTTCTCGAAATTTAGATCACTATGAACACTGCATTTGACAGAAAATCGAGGGTAACAGAACCATTGGTTTTATTGAGTTGTGTTCCCAGTAAGACCCACTGACCTCATAGAAGAGCCGGCGGTCAATAGTGAAGAGCCCCCCCGCCATAGTGGGTGAACGAATTGGTGTCCTGGGGTCCCCGCCGCGGCGTTTAGCCTCCTTGTCGGAGACTTTCATCCAGTGGAAGACCAGATCCCAGCTGAAGCCACCGAACTCGCCCTCAGTCACTGTGGAGTGAAAAGATTCAACCGATCGTAGAAGCAGAGGTAATAATATGTATTTCTTAAACAGTAATAACGCCACAAGAAGTTAATTAATACAAGTTCAGAAGCGCATACATCAATCATGCCAACGGGGGGTGAAATTTACTCTGAAAATGCGTAAAACAAATTCACATTAAAATATTGATTCAATTAGAATTTTCTTTCTTAAGAATTTCTATTTTAATGATATCATTTTGAATTATGAGAAATAATTAGTTATCTTATAGTATTACATATCTGATATTACATTACATTAAGGAAAATACCAGACTATCATTTCTCAAAAATTCCTTAAATATTTCACCATAATATAGCAATTATTATTAAAATAAAAACAAAACATTTCAATATTTTATATATTGCAAATAAATTAGAAATAACAAATACTTTATATTATAAATACTTTTTTAATATATTTTACTAGGAACTTTAAGAATACGTCGGATTGTGAAAAATATAGCTTATAAACTATAAAATTTAAAATAGTCTTGACCATAATTATGTTTCCTTTATTTAATATCATACATTATCGTCAAGTAATTCTAGGCCAAAGCTGTTCCAGAGGCCATCAGCCGCGGCTATTGGAACAGCTATCATATATATGACGTTTTGTCATATTTCCTTAGCAAAAGGGTTATTTAAGGTCAAATATTGACGACAATCGCAATTTTAGGGTTTATCGAAAGCACCATACGCCAATATTTAACTAACCCGATGACTCGTGAAAGCTTTTTGGCGATTCTAAAGTTTCAAGGTCATCGGCTGTTTATAGTTACCGATATATAGCCCTTTAAAATATACAATTTCTATTATATGTGATCTTTTCGTTAATTCTTATGACAAGAGCTTAGGGGATGTACTGTATTTGACCACGCTTGTCAATTCCATGACAAATAATAGTTTTTTCTGCATAGGTATATATTGCGTAGAGGCTTCTAGTTGGACTAATGTTTAGCAATGTCAGCATGAATAGGCCATTTATGCTGAAATCCATTAACGAGAAGAATATCAATAATAAGGCTACAATGGAAATGAAATATGTAGCAAGACTCGGCCTTGTCCCAAATAAATGAATAGAAACACTATAGGAAACTAATAATGAAGCCCCTGTGATTACCAGTAACGAAATGGGAGATCTCTATAGCTCTAGTTCGACACTGTGTAAGTTCAATTGTCAACTATGTCCACAACATTGCGAATACCACCTAACTTACAGTTGAGCAATGGAAATATGTCTTGGGAGCCTGTTAAGTGTTAATATAAAATAAACCAACAGCTCGCAGTTTGACAATATTACACAGAAAACCAAACACAGCTATTCTTCCCATCATAAGTGCTGCAGCTACTGTCTCAAGGTAGTTACTAATTAGTTTACAACTTTATAGTCTATAAAGTTTCAGTTTTATGCCAATGCACTATGGGAACAATAACATCTATTTATCTTCATCAAGTGCCGTCCGTTTTCGTAACGAAGTTTGGCCACCACGAACCTCAAACTTCTTCTGTCTTCCGCATGTCTTTATAGGGAGAGTTGTCTGACTCCATTCCTTAATATCATCGCACCACATACTGCTTGGTCTAGTAGCTCAATCATAGGTACCTTACAGTAGTGTGAGCAAGCTTGCCCCCACTGACTCATTGCACCACATACTGCTTGGTCTAGTAGCTCAATCATAGGCACCTTACAGTAGTGTGAGCAAGCTTGCCCCCACTGCCACATACTATCCTGCATATCACATCTTCCTTTTCATATTAAGATTGTTTAACAATTTCCTTTCTATTCCTACTCTTTCTAAAACTTCATTAATAGGTATTCTATTTATCCGGCTCATTTTTAGGATTCTTCAGAGACACCACACCTCAAATGATTGGAGTCTCCTTTTGATTAATTCAGTGTAATGCCTCACAGCCATACGCTACAAGAGAGAAGACACAGCACCTCAGAAGTCTAATCTTGAGAGGAACACTGAAATGAAGTCTTTGAATTCAAAATCCATCTTTATCACTTTGTCAACCTTCCCATAATAACGTCTATTAAGGAATGCAAAAATGATAGAATTATTCAGTGACTTTATCAAGGGAGTCAAAAACAAAGACTCATTATTATTATTTCAGTAATTGTAAAGCACATGTAATCTTCCAATACGGCATATAGAGCAAGCTTATACATCAATATTACTCACCTCCAACGAAGCACGAATGTAAAACGCTACTATTGTCCGATAGTGTAAAGATACAGTTGAAAGGCATCATTTTTTGTTTGAAATTAAATCTAGTAGTAGTATTAAGGAGAAAGTCTAGTAAGAAACATCAAAATGAACGATACGCTCATGAAGCCGTTGTGTCCTAAATTTAGCTAAAGGTTAAGAAGAATCCATAGAAAAAAAATACAATAGTTATATTGAGAATATTTTTATTTTAAAATCCTAAAAAATGCAAAATAAAATAAACGGAATTTAATATTATTTCATCCAATCTGTAAGACGTTTAATTTTACAAATTCATATGCAACTAAAATAAGATATAATGAGAATGAGAACAAATTAATAAACAGACAATACGGGAGGAGTCATAATCATATTTTCTGTAATTATTAAATATAACAAACAATTATTTCCTATTCCGTTTTTCTGATAGGTTTTGTAAATTAAATTATAATCTTTGAAAACTGGCCTACGAGTAGACCAGAACCAAAAGCAAAGAATCAAGAAATTGGAACTATTTGACATAATTAAGGCAAATACATTACCGTTTAACAAATTGTATATGAAATCCAAGATTGCTAGCCTAGACAACAGTAATATATCCCCTAAGTTTGTGAAACAGTAGGTTTACTAGTTTGTAGCACATAAAAAGGTAGGACTTACCAGGCCTGTAGTTGAAATCCTTGTCGCTAATGACATCGATGAGTGGAACCGCAACAACTAATCTATTCCGATAGATAGCGGCGAGAAGGGGAGGAAGCCATCCTTCGGAAGCCTCGATATGGGCATCAAGAAAGGTGATAGTGGCCCCGGTGGCAGCGGCTGCACCCCGTAGACGTGACTGAATGAGGCCAGATCTGTTCCCCATACGGATTACCTGGGTTGGAATTGGGAGCTGGAAGATGTAGGCTTCTAGTGCCAATCCCAGGTGCTCTGTTTGTTTGGGATGGAGGATTGAATATCGATAATAATAATAATTTAAAATGGGGGGAAATTCTAGTTTTTACCATAAAAAATCGTTAAGTATTCACTATTATAATATTCATAGTATATACATTGTACAAATTGTAATTCTAGCGACAGATCATCACTGTAAGAAATGTATGAGTAGCTTCCATGTCCTATAAGTATTCATCAACGTTCTTTCAGTTGAAACCATGGATAGTATTAGTCCCTATATATGTACTCTGTTAATTCGAAATGTAAACCTCCGTTTCTACTAGAAACTTCTAAGATCTCCTTAAAATTGCAACTAGTGGTATTTTCTTTCATATAAACCAATTCTATGAACAGATTGATGACGTCACAATGGGGAGCCAATTGGGATCTACCCTGCAGCTATTTATTTTAAGCCAATTAGAAAAAACTTGGCTTTCTAATGTTAATGCTTCGTAAACAAAATAATTTTTCTGAGGAAGACTTTTTCTATGCTTTTCCGAACAATACAAATGTCTCTTCGTTTCTTTTTTACTTACGAATTAGGTCCGCTTAGGTTCGCTTTTACTTTTTTAGTTAATCAATATATTTTATGATGTATTGTATCAAATGATGAAACATTAGTAGTATTAAAACATTGAATTGATTTTATATATAAAACTAAATTATCTATTTTAATATTCTAATTTTCAGAATACATACATATACTGTGCTGTAATAAAATTATTATTCTCTATAATCACAATATATTATGCATGTCTAACATACTACAGTATCATTAAGAGTAGTCCTTCTATTTTTAATCAAATATATTCAAGTATACCGTCATATTAGTATTTTACAAATTGTGTACATAACCATAGAGTAATTATATATAGAGTTTTGACTCTTATTGATTTTATATGACCCAGGTTGTACATTTTTGTCGATAGAAAATCGTCTTATTTTTATTAAGTTTGCATAAATGGGTAAGAAATAAGTAGTAGTATTTTTATACTTGTTGGATTAATTATCACGACTTATATATTATATGTATGTCACGTATGAATCTATAAAATATAGTTACTTATCTACATTTGTATGTAAAACATTTATTACTCACATACTTAATTCACATTTACTATTTAAGAGATATTGTATTTAAAGAATTTTTTTACAAAATCTTTAGGGTGAGAAAATAGTAGTATCAAACTGTTATCAATAATCAAGAAGAGTCGCAACTCTATCTATCAATACTCTATGTACATAACTAATTGAGCATACCAAATCAGTCATAATTGCTATGTTCACAATATAATTATTCTTATTATATCACCTTCGTAGCGTTAAATCTGCTTCTGTAACAAATATAATTATAGCTGCGAGTAATAGTCGGTTAAGTACTCCGGTAGAGTTTAAGCCAATGCAGGTAACTAGGATGTAGTATAACAAGGCGGAATAATACTGCTTTAGGATACGCCAGTCAGTGTCTGCTATATATATATACAGTGTGGACATCGTAATGTTACACGGCATAGAAATGTATCCATCTACTTTACATAGTCGGGATGAGTTTATTGCTATCAAATGCATATTGACAGCCATAGGTATGTATCCATGAAAAGTACTTATATACAGCAGCTTACAAAGCACAGATCATAACAAGAACTAGATCACCCATTTCGGACCAGAATGCAACAACATTTAACTCAAATTACCGGAGATACAGAGACATACTGTGTTGTAAAACAAGTGAAAATTACAGGTATAAAAATACAATTTCTTCTAAACTGGAGAATAATCATCGAATTAAAATATATTCAACTATCCTGAGCACAAATTAAGTCCGGAATACATCAATAAAATTGTTAAATCCTTAGATCATGTATTTATAAAGTGCATAAATGCTACCGAATCACGCAAGGAAAGAGATTAAGAATTAGAAAGCTGAACTGGCCTTCAACAGAATGGTGAAGACATGTACTAAATTCTTTTCGTCATCCATACTACAACTCTGTTTGTATGTGCTGCAGACTTTGTGATAACTAACCCTTTACAATCATCACAAAAAAAAGGAACGTCTTTATTTTACGCGAAAGAGATCTGATTTTCTATTTTTTAAATGTTGTGAACTCCTTTATACTAAGCCTCTCTTATTAAGAGTCCCAACCAAACAGCAATGCTAATGTCGATGTGAAAACAGGGCCACAAAGAAGAAGAGAGGACAGGGGTCAGACTCACTCTTCTCACTGGCATCATCGACCAGAATGATCTCTTTCAGCAGATGATGTGGTGACCGGTTTATAACGGAGTGCAGAGTCCGCAGTAAAGTGGTCCAGGCCTCGTTATGGAAGACAATCACGATACTCGTGTTGGGCAGATCCCGAGGGAAGTCTTCAGAATTGCACCTGAATGTGGGGACAGTGTTGGGAGGAGGGGGGGGATGGAAATGAGTAAAGGAGGCTCTATATACAAGCTTCAGTGGGACCAAAATAACCTGACCATCACTTTAACATATAAAAACACCTAAAAACTCATACAACACGTGGCGGAATTCTTTACTTCTATTTCTTCAACGGTGTCGGAACGCCCTTTATTTTACTAGTTAGAGTGTAGCAGTAGTTCCAGTCATTTTTGTAGATTATAAGCATGCCTGCAGATAGTATTACCAATTTCCGCCGATGCTAGCACCATCATATTATACCTACATAATAGTATAAAGCCAAAACCATATAATACTTACCTACTAGATGGATGATGGTATAACACACGCATTATAACCATCCATCCTTGCCTACAGATAGATAGATAGAAAGGTACCTTCTACTGCCGATTCATGCTGCTGGAAGGACAAAACCGAGGCTAGCAGGAGAGGAGGGGGCGGTATGTGTTCGCCAATATTGTAACAACATTGATTCTAACAGATGAACTACTTAATGCATGTCTGTATGTGTGTGCGTGCACACTCAGTATTGTCATTAATTCCCCGTCATATTGCATGGTTATTATTAGCTTTAATACGAGTGTGTAGATAGAAATCTTACGTATCACACATCATATTATTAACCTGTTCTTTCAGGATAGAAATTATAATAGCACCAGTAATTATTAATAATGATAAAAATAGGCCCTAATTCAACCTTTACAGGGTAAACTATGTATAAGGATTCTATGAAAACATTACTATCAAATCTTGTTTGATAAGACTGTACCAAAGATGCACTAGTCTCCAGACATTAGTTTCCATTACGAGAAAATACATCCTTCAAATGCAATTAATAAAATATTTTAATTGCATTTGAAGGATGTATTTTTTCTAAAGTTTTTTTCTAATAGGAATATATTATGTTTATAGACATATTATGTCTGTAAATATAATATATTCCTAACAGAAAAATTTACAAAAATCAGATATAAATATAAACCATACAAAGTCTAGACGTCGCTTTTAAATATATATCCAGATTGTAACTCCTCTTTCCATGAATAAAAAGGGAAGTAATTAGTTTTAACTTGATGAGTTTTAATATGGTATAATAATTCTCATATTCCATAATATTGCGATCTACAGACTAGAGCCTTTATACACCTACATCTCACACAAAACAACCTAAAATTTAGACCAATAACAATACAAAAAAAGTCTTGTAATATTCCTTAATAGTCAGAGTAAAATAGAAAAAAACTAGAATATATTCCAATTAGATATTTTTAAAGAAAACTCGATTATGTTAATTGTTAATTATGGATACTTGTTAGCCGCTACGCGTGACAATTTCAGTCTTAAAAACTGGCCCTTTTAGCACCTTACGCCACACGTCTAAAATACACGTTAACAAGTAACACCTAAGGTGCATGCTGGCAAGATCGGCAAGATATACTAACATAGTACAAGTTTGCGTAGTTAACTAATATGCGATTATTTAGCGCAAATTGACAGACTACCAAATATTATGTAGTAAGTTAATATATTGGCTGATAAATCAACAAAGTTTGAGTGGTTTGCGTAAAGAAGAGATTCGCATAAATAGAGTGCACGTCTGAGTATATATAATATATATAATAGAGAGCCAAAATAATGAAATCGATATCTTAATAATATGGTTCATCAGCTATTTATAACAGACATAATATTATCACGAATATAAAATATTACAGACACAATATTATACAAACAGCAAAATTCTTTTTAAACAATTTAAATAAAGCCTCGTACTATTTACTATTAATATATATCCAACTTGATGACGAAATAATACAATAAAATACATCAAGTTTACAAGCCTTCATTCACATATGAAACTTCGAAACTTCACGGAAAAATATACCCTTTAAACAAATAGGACATAAATTGACACATGGAACGAAATCTATTAAAAGGGAAATTCTGTTTAAACGCCAAAGGTCTCCTAAAACTCGCCATATCTCGGTTACATTGGATAGTTGTCGAAAGAAGAGTTTTAATGCTGGAATATCCCGACAATTTTACGAATTAAATTTCAAATTATGTTGTTGTATCTCGCCTAAAGACATTTATGTAGCGCTGTCTGGTGTAGACGTCTGTTGCCAATTGACACAACAACGTTGTGTTTACTTCAATAAGCATGTTGCGCGTTTCCACATCCCTTCTATATAGCTACACATGTAAAATACAACAATACAATTTAAATGACATGCCTTTACCTTATGTAGATTGGAAAATTCCCCCAATGAATAATTGTTATTTAACCATTTCTATGGGAACAGCATCTCGTACATGTGAAATATATTAACAGTCAACACGTAAAAAAACAAACAAAAAACGTCGACGATTTCTAGTCTTTAATACAATCTACCTTGTTTACTGATTTCAATATGTTGGTATTTAAAAATTAACAGTTATGTATCGAAATATAATATTTCTGCAATTATGTAAAAATATATACATGTCAGTTAATGGCAGAGACTTAAATACATCAGAGCAGGCGTCTGTCAAACTATAATTTCGGTTTTGGTAAACAGAGGCTCTAGAAGGAAGATATCGTAGACATTTTCAGCCGAAATTTTTGTAATCGGATACATGACTCCATTCTAGCTTTAATTGGCTAGCTTACTGCATTCTGATTGGATGATGATTAAAACACGCGATTCCCTTCTAGCTTTCATTGGTTAGCGTACTGCTTTCTGATTGGATGATGGTTAGTCACGATTAATTTGTTTAACTCTAATGCGTTGAATAATATACACAATTCTGTCTAATTATTGTTCTAATTCCTTGGTTTTCTATAAAATTTGTTTTTGTTCAGTGCGTTAGATGAATGTGTAATATCATTTAGAGTAATCTCTACCAGCAGGAAGTAAACTAACAATAAATAAATGTTTAGTAAAAAACAATTCTAACCTGGAATCCCGGAAATCAGGCAAGGTCCGATTGACAGACATAACTTGACTGGCCAAGAGATTAAATTGATGTTCAATGAACATTTTATCTGAAAGAGTCTTCAAATCGGACGGAACTGCCACTTGCCCACCATTTTCGCCCAAGCCCTCGGGAATTGGGTAGACGACGTCGTCATGGTGATATAATAGTTCGCCTTTCGCTGACCTTGACAAGAACAATGGAAAGGCTGAAATAAAGAGAGACATAGGAGCACTTTAGAGAAATACTTAAATTGGAACACAACCTAAGGCATCAACGTACTCTGTGGTCAGATAAATTAGATTTGCGACTTTAAATAGTAAGTCTACTAAAGAAGAATACTACTTACTGACATTAGCATATTTTGGGGGCAAGGTTTTCATAGAAAGACGAGCTTTTACTGGACCATTAGGTGATTTATCTCTCTGGCCACTGTCCAGGTGGATGACAGACTCCCCTTCCTCCTGGCTCCCACTACTCGTCCGATTGAAGCAGATGTTCGAGAAGAGAAAGATAGCTTGAATCACTAACCAGAAAAGGGAAGTCACCAAAACGGTTCGCAGTGTTCGTCTGGTGCACAACAGCATCATGCTGTGTGTGATGTTCTCTCCAATGCTTATGTGCCGAAATCTATCACCATCAGAAAGATTAATAAGACGATATCAGTAACCATTTAAACTGTACATACAGTACTGTGAAAATTAATTGACCCACCTAAGAATAGAAAAGTTTGATGAAATAATTTATTTTATTAATTAAAACACATAAACACATGAATCCAGTTATAACTCAATATATACATCAAGTTTGCATATTAACTACGTAATACGAACAACACAAAGATATTAATATTTCAAATTACCACCTTTAGCAGCAAATACATGCCTGTATCCTTCTGGGCATGGAATCCATTAAATGTTTGCATATTTCATGAAGCTCATTACCTCTAGCAAAAATGTTTAACACTTGCAGGATAATGTCGTTTCTGGTGTGAACATTGAACTTATTAACTCTTTGTTTCAAGATATTCCATAGATTTTCGATGCAATTCAAATCAGGGGAATTCCCTGGCCAGTCCAGCACATGAACATGATTCTGAGTCAAAAACTCTTTGCATATTTTTGCCGTGTGACACAGTGCAAGATCTTGTTGAAAAATCCATGGATTATCACCAAACCACTGATTAGCTTGTTGAAGAAGTCGTGTTTGAAGTATACGAAGATTAAGGTATCTATCCATTGTATTTTCCACAACATGGATTCGACTGGTGCCATAGTACAATATGCAACCCCAAATCATTTGTTTCACAGGGTGTTGAAAGTGTGTGTCATAATGTATTGGTTGCAGTGATTACTTTCTTGACTGGCAAACAAATTTCAATGAACCAGTTGAACTTCAATTGTTGTCTCATCCAAAAAGATAACGCTTCTCCAATCGTGCACTGTCCAATTGGAGTGCCTCCTAGCCCATTTCAAATGCTTGGCTTGTATTTGTGGTGTGAGTACCGGGCCTTTGCAAAAACTGTAAGTTTTTATCTTCCAACTTTAATCAATTTTCGACATATTGCTGATGCTGATATTGGTACTGGCATGGCATTAGCCAGCTCATGTGAAGTTGCACAAGGGTTGTCCTTCAACATTCGAATTAGAGATCTGTCCATGCGCTTAGTTGTCAAACTCTTTCTCCCACAGTTACCCTTCCAGTTTGTACCAGGCCAATTTAAGTCTTTCAGCTATTTTTTTATTAGATAGCTATCCATGTTGACTAAGTGCAATAACTTGTCCTCTCTGAAATTCACTTGTATTTAACATGATAAAATAAAAATTACGGGAATTACTCACTGCCAAAACTTACATATAGTAAATCAAATTCTGATTAAATTTTGTGCAACTCTTAACATTGGATGGCTAAATAATATGCAATTAGACATATACAACTGAGAGTAGTAACAGAATTTATATACAGAAATAAATTTTATAAATTTTACAGAATTAATTAATAAAATTTTGCTATTTTTCTTAGGTGGGTCAATTAATTTACAGAGTAATGTATAGATACAAACATAAATTGCATTATATTATAATTTAATATAATGTTATTCAATATTCAAGATAAAAAATATATTTAGCAAATATGTTACATTTATTAATTATAAAGTCTGGAAAATATGGAATATTGTATAATATTTATAATTTATATGTAATATTGTTATGAAATAAATAAGAATTGTGTAAACATAACATACTGTGCATAATGCATTTATCTGTAAAGTATACCTTATATTAAGATAGGTAGGTAGGGTAAAACCTATATTAGGGGAAAGCAGGTTAAAAACGGACAGTGGGGGCAAAACGGACAGTGGATATTCCGACTGTATAGACAAATAATATAGCCTTTGTTTTAGTATGCTAATATTTTGTTAACTGTATTGACACTTGGAAATAGCACGCAATTTAAATTCGCAATGTGATTTCAAAAATATAATAAAAAGCAAGTTTTTTAATACTTTTATGTAATTTGGCAATCTTGAATAATGTTCTATGTATCATAATATAAAATATTCATTCTA
>JAYRBW010032227.1:0-12093 GCA_036023295.1 Invenusta paracnida
TTTTCATGACAGCTATGTGAAAAACACCCTATTTTCAACTATCCTATATTACCTACTACATAGTTCGCTTAGCTTTAATAGCTAACGACCTATTGCCATAGGTCTAGATATAAATATGAAAATAAAATTGTTTATACTAACGCTTATTGCTTTCTATGGTTTATTTTAAATCGGCGAAATGTCTACAAAATTTTCTTTTTCTATTTCAAAGACTACAATTAAATCAAAAGTTGATTCGAAATCTTTACCGAAAAATATTTCTGATAAATTTGAAAGCACCGACTATATACTATCCGTAGAAGATAAATTAATTAGCAGGTAAGTTGTTCAATTTGTACGAGTTGGAATACTATTCTAACGAATAGGATTTGTATTACTATTTGTAGAAATTTGGGATAACAATACTTGGCGATTGTGGAGTTCTTGGCCGTAAATTAATTTTTTTCGGAAAAGAAATAATACTTAAATAAAATAAAAAATAAATGTAATTACATTTATATATTGTAATACTATCATAAAGAATAGTGTCAGTGAGGTGCTTTTAGTTTTATAATTGTGGTGTGGTTGCAGCCACAAGTGGCCACCAGCTTTTAGTGGTGTATAGGGGTTACTTGTTAATTACATGTATTTTTTTATTTTTTTTAGTTTAACAAGTAAACCCTATTATTATATTATGATGATTTGTCATATTTTATAATGTTACTAAATTCATATTTGTTAATTACATTTGTTTTTGACATTTATTTAAGTTTTAACAAGTAACCCCTATAGTTTTACACTACTAAAAGCTAGCTGCTGCAACCACACCACAATTATCCACCATCTCACTATCCTTTACATTAGTATTACAATATTTTTTTATTTTTTTTACAGTTTTTTTATTTCAAAAAAATTAATTTGCAGCCAAGATTAAGAACTTCACAATTGCCCAATACTTATACATACAAATAATATCAACAAATAAAAATTGTAATTAATAAACTCAAATTACAGTTATCAAACACCTAAAAACAATACAAACAAAAGTCCAGAAACATGTTTTTGTAATCCTGTATTTTAGTGTCTCAAATTATTTCTATTCAAATTTTGGTAAACAATTTTGCTAAATAAACAAATAATTAATTCAAATATAAACATTCAAAATAAAATGTTGTATTTAAATGTGAAATGAAAGGGCTAAGCAAAATATTAAAAGATATTGTTCAACAATGGCAAACAAAAAATTCTGGAAAGCAGGGCCTCCACCATGGGGAAGCATATTGTTTCTCCATCTCTACTCAAATTCTCTCAGATAAGAATTGAATAGAGTGGGGCTGGTTCTGTTCATCCCATTAACCTTCTTGGCATGAGCCCAGAACCCTTTTATCCCTTGGGTATGAACCCCTGTAATATAATAGGATCCATGAAATTCTCTTATTTACTAAATTACTTATTCATAAAATCTATGTGTCAAGAGTCTTGCCATATAAAGGAAATCACTATATGGCGAGAGTTGCTCTCCTTATATAAAGAATACTGTTATATGCTGAGAGCCAAATCATTAGTTAAAATATATTTATCAATATATTATAACAAAATAATATTAAGATATATGTTATCATAGCTTTATCAAAGTATTATCATAATATAACAAACTTTTGAATATAAAAGATACCTATTGATATTAAAAATATGAGTTGAATATTTTGTTAAATATACTAGAAACCGGTTTTAGTATGCCTATTTTATATTCATGTTATACTCACATTAATTTCACATTATCATTTCATTCAATTTTGTTAAATCATCATTTTGTTAAATATATTAATTATGAATTTGTATATTGGGCAAAAATTGTCCAGCTTAACCAGTCTAAATAGATTTGCTTTTTTCAAATATGTATTTCAGTTTGATACTTCATTTAAAGAGAGACAAAAATATTGTTCATTTCAAACATTTTGTAAATGATCTTAACATTTACACATTTGGAAAGCACTCAATATACGCCAATGTTTTAAAGGAGTTAATGCAATACTGGAAAAATAAAAATTATTTGAAATATATATACATTTATTATATACAGGTTCAATTTAAGTCTGGTGTAATGTGTATATTGATGTAGTTATACCATATAGTTATTTTCTTTATGGGAGTCTGCACTCTCACCATATAGATATTTTCATTATTTGTTGAGAGTCCACTCTTGCCATATAATGATTTTCTTTATTTGTTGAGAGTCCACTCTCACCATATAGAGATTTTCTTTGTGTCAAGACTCTCGCCATATAGTGACAACCTTACTTATTAGGTTAGTACCTATTTATTTTAATTTTTTATCAAAGACAAAAGTTAGAACAAATTAGTTTAACTAATTTTGATTAATGATTAATAATAATTATTGAATTAATATTTTGGCTAATACAGGCTTCATACTCACAGACCTCTTATTTTTCCTATTTTTTTATAATGTTACCTATTTTTAAACAGTACAGGTCTCTTATTTTAAAGCTAAAATTCCAATTTCTTCCAAAATTAAAAAAAAAATTGTTTGGCTATTTAAAAATATTTTGCTACTATGCAGCAATAACACCACTAAAATTATGCAATACATAACTATTATGGTTACAGAGAGATAAGTGCACTCTGGCATGCCAAGCTGTCATTAAGTAGGTTAGGCAGTTATAACACTATTTGGTCCTGAAATGTTAATTTTATTAGGCTGTCATGCTGAGCTGTCATTTTGAATATTACTCCAAATTTTAATCACTAGCCAGACACCCCAAATGACATTTAAAACACCTGCAACACTTCAACTTGACAAAAAGCACATACCTTTAACTCCAAAACAAAATGTTCAAAAGGCAGAGACTATCCAAGCTCTTCATGTTGTTGAGGCTAATATAAGTTTCAACAAAACTGCTGATGATGCTACAAGACACTGTGAGCAGTTTCCAGATTCAAAACTTAAATAATTAATATAATGAGATTAAAGATAATTTAAAATCCTGATATCATGAAAAGCATTAAGTAGTTCAAAAGTTAAATTAAATTAACAAGATTTTTTTAGAAAGTTTAATATCTCATTTTTCTTTGGGAACCATCCCTTATCATCACTAAAGTTTCTTATAATGAAAAAAACAAAGGGTCTTTACTATTGAAATTAATCAAACCAAGTTTAATTTTTCTTATTAATGTTTAAATTTATTCAAAGGGGGATTACTGTATAGTGTGTATGGCTCTTAATGGGGAGGAGGAGGCTGTCAATATATATATCTATTTATGCATGTATGCACAAAAACCTATGAAACTCCTATTTTTCTCCTATTTTTTAAACTTAAAATATCCTATTTTCCTATCTATTTTTGTGTTGCTAAGTGCTATGAGGCCTGAGTGTGTTATAATGTCCGATTTGGAAAAGCAGGTATATTGGTTGTCTTATATACTTTTAACATCACCAAGAGCCTGTGCCCCACTCGGACGTTTTTGGCCATGTCTTATGTTTACACTGATTTAAAGTCAGGAAAGTAGTCTATATCAAAATTTATGTTGGTTTAGAGATTAATGAAATCTTTAATTTACAACTAAAGTATTTCCCACTTTTGCATTAAAAATTGTATAATATTAAACTATTATATAGTTAAGTAGGTGATTAAATATTATCTGTTAAATAATTATACTTAGCCAAAACAATTTTATTTCTTATCTATTTCAGTATTGAAGGTGGATAGGCAGGCACAAGCTTAAAACCAACTGTTCACAAATCATATTGCAATTAACAGAATATATTTTATATATATAACAGGTATTTCATTATAAAAACGCACAAATGGGACAAACACTTTCCGAACCAGTGACATCGAAAGAGACCTCGAGCTGCGCTAATGCTGACTACAAGGTGGGTGCTTCCTGTATGCAGGGTTGGCGGGTTCACATGGAAGATGCACACACCTGCTTTCTGCACTTGCCAGGGGATCGTACTGCTGCTTACTTTGCTGTCTTTGATGGCCATGGGGGCACAAAAGTGGCCCAGTATGCCGGGAATAACATGCACAGGAAGATTCTCAGTCAACCGGAGTATGGTAAGGCATCCTTGTGTTTTACAATTTCTCAGTTAGAAACAAATGTAAATATTTGTATCTATATGTACTGTTTTTGTGGGTATTTATATGCTAAAAGAGTAGTATTTATGGTGTTATTTGTAGTGTTTTTACACCATTTATGATATTATTTATTGTATTATATTCACTATTAGTATATTATTGTAATAATTAATGTATGTAAGCGTTTTTTTAGCTTTTCTATATATTTAATGTGAATTTTCCAACTAAAATTTTGTAATAATATATAAACATGAATTTTGTATTAAAAATACATAAAAACACTATTTAGAAACATTATAAGCTGAACATTTTATTCATCTAATTAAACTATTTGTAAATAACTTACTGAAGTTCTTTATGATCTAATGTTACTTACATTGTGTTGCATATTTCAATGTTAAATTGTTTGTGTTTTTTTATTTACATTTCCGAAATTTGAAGTACATATTGAAACATTAGTTCTTTTACATAAATAAGTACTGTAAATTCCTTATAATATCAAAATATTTTAGTTTGTATCAAACGATCTATTTCTGTGCTGCTTTATTCAATTGCATCGTGATAATTACCCTGTTGTTGACTTTTGATGTAGAGATAAAATAGAATGCATTTCTTCTATTTTAACTAGCTAGTCATCAAGGTAGGTATACACATTAATATATACAAACAAACGAGATTATTCGTTTTAGTGTACCTACCAACTTATAATGTTTCTCTGACGTCAATACTAGTTTGTTTAATCGAAATTGTTTTTAGTACTCAACAGTACTCCGGTTGTGCATAAGTACAACATCCGCGCTTCTTAAATTGTGTCCACCCCTTTATTTTCAAAATACACTTAACATGCAGAACAAATAGATAATTAGGGGCTCTTTTTTGCGTTCACCCTGAATAATTTGTTCCGTTTTGGTGGACTTATTTTGATTTCTTTCATTTCTATTTCACTTTGTCACAATAATTGATAATTATTCTTTGAATCCCACATTATTTCATCTTTATTTGTTCCAACGTGTGTTTTTTTAGAGATATGTATGTACAATAAAATATCTCTGTTTAGGAATGATTGCACTTTAGTCAAATATCATGTACTAATGGATGTAATCGTACCATCTTATCTTACCGTTTTCTATCGTTATTATCATAACTTATAAAATGCTCTTCTATCTAGTTTTATATATTTTTTCTAACATCTTAAATATACGAAATTAGTGTTATTTTATGTTATTCTGATATCACAATTTTCCATCCCACCAAAACGTAATATTGTTTGTTTAATTTTTGAACTTGTTATATATATATATATATATATAAAGCTTCATGCGTAGATAACTGTATAGTATAATCATTTGTTTAAGCCGGTTTAAATTGCATTATAGAGAGTAAATATTTTGTCTATAGTGGTTAACAAATTACAAAATGATTACTCAATAGAAAGTGGCTCTATTAATATTCATGAGTTAATGAATAAAACTAACTGACTTAATATTATTTGTATACAATAGGAATTCATTTTTACTACTTACTATGATATCATGCAAAAATTAAAAATAATCAGTTAATGAACATTTTTCAAATTTTATACAAATGAATTTGGCGCATATTCCTTTGCCAATGTCTTAATATTATTTGAATCATGTTTTTGAGTCAACTATTTTTATAAATATATTATACGAGCACATTTTGTGGTATTTAATATATATGGCATTTAAAAAAAATTTAAAATGATTTAATTATTTTAAGAGACATCTACATTTTGAAAGCCAGTACAAAACTACCCTGAACATTAAAATTATTACCCGATTCTATGTTTTGCTCATACATAAGTCATCACTAAGAAGTTACTAAAACAAATTTATTTTAAATTGTTTACCTATATATTATACATAAATATATGTACATATATCTATAGGCATGAGTGTATACTCTTATATGGCCCCCCCCCCAAAAAAGGTTCACATTTTTGCCAAAAGAAGTTTTTATTGATTATCTATTATTTTGAATCGTTTTAGAAATTCCAATTTTTTAAAAATGTGTTTGTTATACTGAAGTCAAATAAAAGGTCGTTTCATTGACAAAAAGATCCCAAAATGATGATGACGACCCCCCCTGAAAATCCTGGATACACCCCGATAGGAATCTATTCAGTTATAAAATTATTATATTAAAAAATTGTTTTAAAGTATAAACAAATATTATTTTCTTATTATTAACATGAGATCTAGAAAAATATTTAAATTTAAATCTTTCAATTTACTTTTATATGTTACATTTGTTATTTATTTTTATTATTATTTTATTAATTTTGTTTGAATCTGACTCTACTTTATTAGTTAAACAATTTAAAATGTAAATTTATTCAATTATTTGTTGTGACATTAACATTACTAAAATATTATTGCAACATTTAAATTCTAACAATTTATTTTGAAATTTGAATCTATAAATCTAAATATTTTTCACATTTTAGTCTTACTGACATTTTATATTGTCATTTATATAAGATATATATATATTTTTACCATTATTAAAAAATCTAACGTTTAGCGTTTTCACATATTTTATGTAATATATATATATATATACATCTAATTACGATAATAGAAGTACTGATTTATTTATAATTCTAATTTTTAGGAGATACTACTTAATTTTTATTTTAAAAACTTCTATATAATTATGAAGGGTCTTAATAAACGTATGAAGTAACTTCGTGTGAAATCAATAAATAATTCATCGCATCTTACAATTTCTAGATGATGAGAACTGAAATTACTAGATTTCATTATTTAGCGATCAAACTGTAGCAAACTAACTTATGATGACATCGACGTTAATCACTATTGTCCATACAGGTTTTTAAGTTTGTTATCTTACATTATTATAAAACTACAACCGTAATTGATATTTTTAATTTGAGTGAAATAACATACCTAGTTAAAAAATACCAGTCGTTAGACTGTTACATTTCATTTGTTACGATTTGTAGGTTCATCTTTATTACTTTACGTTTGCATAAAAGTTCTTGGTTTAATTTTCTTTAATATTGGTTTTTATTTTGAAATGGCAGCCCGAGGTGACACAAGTGAGGCAATTCGCCGCTCCTTCTTAGCTCTGGACCAGGACATGCTTGACGACAAGGAGGTTCGAGATGAGCTCGCCGGCTCTACGGGCCTTGTCTGTCTCATCCGCGGTGGTCAGATCTTCTGCGGGAATGCAGGCGACAGTCGAGCGGTGGCCTCAGTGGCCGGCCTGGTTGAGGCGCTATCCTTCGATCACAAACCCAGTGTCGCCGAGGAAAAACAGCGTATCATCGCTGCTGGGGGCTGGGTAGATGGCAACCGGGTCAATGGTATCTTGTCTCCTTTCTCTTCTTCGCTAAAAAGAATCTTATAAAATCTTAATATCACAATATAGAGAAATATTTTAACTACTTCCTAAATTGATTGATTGTACTACCTACTTCCAATTTTTATTTTCCTATTCCGATGAATTACTTAATTATACAGTTAAAGCAAATTGCCAGTACTATAGCAGTAAGATATGCGCAATTAAAATATGTTTCCCATTTTATCGTATTATGTACTGCTAAAATTAAGCTTTCCGTGAACACCTCACGTAAGGAAATATTCAGACTAGTACTTAAATACGGTTAAATGGGAAGCATTTTAATTGCCCATATCTTATTAATATAAAGTTTTCCGTGGATATCTCATGTAATGAAATAATTCGATTTCTAAAAATTCTAAATAAAATATGACTTTGCTTAGTAGAATATTTGTTAGAAAATAAAATAGTTTTAGCATTTGTTCCGAAGTCGTGAATATATAATTGTGCAGATTATTTGATCAAATGTTATTTATTCTTTAATAGGTGTTAATGTTCATGTTTAAAAAATTGAGTTTTTTTTCGTCTTTTCTGTGAACATTAATATATTGTTTTAGTACTTTATAACGTTTCTTTATTTACAGTATTTTACAGTCCCTCGAAACAATATTGATCCTGCGCTAATTATTGTCACATACATGTGTTTCTCCCATTACTTTATCGTGACTGTTTATAAACAATTTCTGTGCACTATACATATAAATATTGTAACATGTAATTACGATTTTATAGTGGGTCTATCGCTTAACTTCAAGTGCAAATAATTATCTAATGCTGATGTTTACTTATTTTTTGTTTTAGGAAATTTGGCTTTATCCCGAGCGCTAGGCGACTTTGTTTTTAAAAAGAGTGATAAGAAAATTGCTGAAGAACAAATTGTCACAGGTATAATATTTTATTTGTTTTTTATTTAAAATTAAAACGAATTAAATATTAATTTGGAATTAATTAATTTTTATGTAATATTAAAGGGAGGCATATATGTTGCCGAAAGTGTGTCAGATCATCACATATTTGTTCATCTAATATGTTTTAAGGATAAAACAATTGATAACATAATATTAAAAACTTTGAACGTGACCTTTGTATTCTGTTGGCCTATGTTCAGTACTGGGAAACTGTTGAAAACCAGGGAGGAAACTACATTAATTTGACTTCCTGATTCTGTTCTTATAATTATACTGTATTTATCGCTTTGTAATTATACTTGTGTACTTTATAAGTTGTGACGAGTTAATTATTATAATTTCCCTCCCTCAATACTGGTGCACTCAACTCTAATCTATAGCATTCAAATACTTCCCTTCAGTCAATTAATTTGTCTTTCTAATTAAGTCGTTAACATTCAAATTATTATAATACATGAATAAGTAAGGCCTTTACTTGCATTTTATTTCTTGCAAACCCTCGATTAATATTGACCAAAAGTGCAATGTTACTGATTATAAGTATGATTACATATTTCAATTAAAATGCATTAGGTATGAAAATGTTTAATTGAGTTATAGTAGAAATGCGCATTTCAAAAACTTAATGGAATCAACAATTAAAACTGCCCTGATCTAATCGTTACAACCGTTCACACAGAGTTTAGTTGACAATATATCAGTTTCTGTGTTGTCAAATAATATAAACTGCTGACTGGATAGAACTAGATTAACATAGATTCTTTAATGAAAACTGCGTAATTTGCGAATTTTTGGTAGCAACTTTGCGTTTCTAGCACTGTTTGTTGTTCTCGTGAACTTAAATTTATTTTAATCTTGTAATTTGTATATAAAAACTAGATCCAATCTTTGTCATTAATGTTGCATTTGGATCCGCACGCATTGTTCACAACTATTGAATTATTTTAAACAGAATATGAATATTTCGTTAATTTTATATTTATTATTTAACTATTTGTAGTTGTAAAATTTGTAAAATTAGACTTACATTAATATGAAAAAGGTCATTGTTACTTAGTTCAAATACATAACGTTTTGTCTGTTAGGTAACACCTCTTAAGCTAACAATGCCTACTATTTTGATAACAACATTGAACATGTCTCCACAATTATCGATTTGGGTATAACCATTTTAAATATAATGTAACATTTTCTGAACATTGCATTATTATATAAACAAAGCGCTTACCTATCTTATTCTTAAGTGTTTTGTATCTAATGATCTATGTATTTTGATTACGGCATACAAAATCTATGTACGCCCCATTCTTGAATACTGTACGTATACCTGGTCACCACACATTATCACTAACATTATTTGTATTGAAAAATCTCAAAACATTTCACACTCATTGCCTATACAAAATGTTACTCTAGTTATATTTGTTATGCATCCAGACTTGATCACTTTAAACTTGATTCTCTTGAACGCAGACATATTAGATCTGATCTGTACATAACTTATAACATTTTTCATAAGCTGGTTGACATCTCTATTAATCCTTTCTTTTGCATCAATACAGTCAACAATTATAAAATCAGAATTAACTCTTTGCACATCCCACCTGTTTTTCACCTAAAAACAGACATAACAACATTTTTTTACTTATCGGGTTTGCAATAATATGTGAAGCTTTCTCTTTATGTTACAACGTAGTTTATTCTAGTTCTTTCTATCAGTTTTAGCGTAAACTAACTCAATGTTCTATCTAGATCCTGTTAAGCGTTCGAAGTTATTTTGTCTGTTATCGTTTTTTTTTTATATTTTGTTTATCGTTGACATGCTTTCTTTCCTTTTAATTGTTAGGTGCGAGTAAGTGTGTTTTGTATATACCTTCTCCGCCTTTTGTGTTTAAACAAAAGATAATAATAATAAATACACCTTAAAATATTAATTACACGTTTCATTCAAAAAATATTAATTTGTGATGTTGACAGCCGTAAATCTTTGAATTGAAATTAATAATAGTTTCTTTTTAACTAATTGCTTTAAGACTTTTTGCACAAATCTTAAATTTTTTAAATTTATATTATTATGTAATATTTGTAAGTATTATTAATATTTTCTAAATATACCCTTTCACATTGATTCTTTTAAAATGGTTATTAACTCTTTTTTTTAAATTCAGTATTAGTTTGACTATAATTTACATAATTGTTGAACATCACCAATACATAGTTTGTTAGGTATATATTTTTATAAAGACATTTTAAGTCGAAGAAAAAAAATAGTTTGCAGGACTACAATTATTTTATAAAATTTATATAAATATGCAATTGGTTGTTTTTATGTTATTAGTTAATTTTCAAAATCTTTTGGAATTATTACTTTTAAACCTCTGTCATAAGTATTTAAACTGTATACTTATAATGTTAATTTATTTTATATTTGTATTTTATATATACAGCTAATCCAGACGTCACAGTTAAACCATTAACAAACGACCACGAGTTTATTTTAATGGCATGCGATGGAATATGGGATGTCCTTACTAATCAAGAGGTTATCAATTTTGTTCGGACAAGAATAGCCCACGGTCATGAGCCTGAACATGTAAGTAAGAATTTATATCGAAGCCAAATAAAATTACTGTTTTAAAGGTTATCTACAGATAGTATTTTTTTAAATACGTATTTATATTAAACGGTTATATCTAAATGAATTTGTTATTGATTTACAAGCATTTCAATTTAAAATTTAGTCGTAAATGTATAACGGATTTGAAACATTTTAATTATGATATTAATATGGTGTTTTACGATTATGCACAAGTTGGAAATTTTAAAGAAGTGTCTTGATATCTATTATTTATTTAATAATATTTTGTAAAAGTATTGATTTTTTATTGTCAAATCGTTATCGAATAGGTTGTTAAATATAATAATTAAATTATACTAACTAAATTATAATGACAATTTCTCTAAAATCTCACAATAATTTCTTTACCAATAATAAGGCAGTGAAAACAACCAAGATAATTATTAGGATAGTTTATTAATTATCAAATTAATCCGTTACCAATTACAAAATCTCGTTAGCTATCTGCTACGATTTAATTACGTGATTTAACCTCAATATTTGATTGGTAATTTTATGACCAAATATATACGTATTACATATCAAACAAAGAAATTCAATTCCTCCAGACTTCATCCATACTCATAATCGCTTGTCACCTCAGCAAATACAGGAGACCAAATCTCTCCAGATCTCATTCCAAATACTCCGAATCGCTCGTTAATGGGCTTGCTTCCAAATACTAAAAATCGCATTCCAGTTGAGTTGGCGCCCCAACCAACCTCTTTCGCTTCCGACCCAACAAACACTAAGTCTTTTTCACTTGACTCTTCTCCCATGGAAATTTTCAAATCAAATTCAAATACAAAAATTGGCCATTCCAAAAAGATCACAATTTAATTAAACTTTGCTTTACCATCAGACATTTTACTCAACAGATAATTACTCAATACTTGTAATCAATAGACGCACCGGTAGCACAAATTAACATACATTAATATGGTCCCACAGGTATGGTACGACCATATTAAGGCAAAAGATGCAATTATATAAAGTTTTAAAATTCTTTACTATATCTATTTATGTCCTAAGCTGTTTTTATAAGCTTTTATAGTTTTTAATATTATATATAAAATAAAAACTGCAAAAAATTATTTAATGCAGG
>JAYRBW010032238.1:0-12092 GCA_036023295.1 Invenusta paracnida
AATAATAGCAGATTGCCGTACTGAACGCAAATCAGGAATGACGTAATAATATTAAGTACATTATACGGACAACAATAGAAAGTATTTTGAAAAGATATAGCTTGACTATTGTTCATTCATTATTGATCTGTTTGTTTACTCACTTTCAAAGCATTTTAAACTCTTTTAACATTGTTTATTTGGGAAATAAATATTTTTATGCATTTTAAAATGTGTTTCGATTTTGACTTTCAATAGTCAATTGTAAGTTTTGAAGCCACAGAAATGTGATCATTGCTTGTATTACATTATTTTCATAGAAATTGTTAAAAAAATGTCTACTTCCCATAACATTTGAGATATCATCATGTTTTAGTAACCATAATCAAGAGCAAAACAAATTAAACAAGAATATTCAGGTTTTTTATGATCAACAATGTTACCTGTATTCAAAGTTGAAATCAATTTTGTTTTATTCCATTTCAATTGTGTTCAATTAGTACTCCATTCAGTATTAGATTTTGATAAATTACAAAATATCGATTTCTAATTATTGAATTTCATGTCAATATTGATTATAAATTAATATAAGAAGTAATATGGACTTCTCTTCCAGTTAGCAATCTGTTGCGTCAATCATCTTCACCTACTGGCGAGGGTATGATAATCGACCAAGGCGAGGGGGACCAATTCTAGAAGCATCAATTTATTTGAAAACTATGCCGATTTGTAATATCTGACTTCAATGTTACTAACATTACATTTTTTCTACTTATTATTATAATACTATTACAATTTATATTATTCTATGAGCTGTAATTATTTGCTATTTATGTGGTCTGTTTTGTATATAGTATCGTGTTAGAATTTGTATTAATTAATAATTTATTAAGCTAAATTGACTCACGAAAATTCCATAAGATGTTTATTTTTTATTTTTGGTTTTATACAACATAGTATTAATGATTATCTGAAACATCGAGATTAATTTGTACACACATTAATTTTCGGTTATAAAATACGTTTCTTCATTTTCTAAATCATTATTATTAATTATATTTGTCTACTTTTTTTTGTATCTACGTTTTTGAAAATTGTATCCACCACGTATATTTTAGTGCCTTGAATATTTTTTAAGCAATTTAATCCCATTTGATTAAAAAAACTTCCAAGAGATTTATGCTACTGCTGGTCTATTATAAAAATACTGATTGTTTATTCATATATTTATGTATTTCATTTCTAAATTATATATGTTGATTACATGCTTTAAAGACTTTTGAGTTGGTGCTTTACAAATTATTTTAATAAACTATTTTGACGGAAATTTTTACTTTTTATCTTGTTTATTTTCATCACAATTTTATTAGTAAATGTTTGTTTGACTTCATTCATTAGATCATTGTATATTATTGTATTTTTTTAGTTTAAACAAGAAATTCGAGATGGTACTAAATTTAAATGTTTATTTTTTACCAGTATTTCAGTTATTTAGTATTACTTGTGCTTACATTATATTCGGTAATTTTTCAAATTTCCGATTAGTAATCTTTAATTTCTTTAACAATTTTATGAGACATTGACATTTTTCTGCTTATGCAAAGTAAAATGGTAGAGTGTTTGTCACAAGGAAATATTTAGCCCCCAAAATATAATGATGAATATCGACAATAACGACAAAATAAATTATTTAACTTTTTATTGAAAACAAAAGCATAATTTACACCATGGATTATAATATTTGTATGCTGTTATCGTTTTTATTTATCAATTACCTAATGGTCGACATGTATCCATTGGACATTAATTGACATAAATGGACTATTAAGTAATTGGTTTAATGAAATAATACCTAATAGTACCTATTTTGTAATTTTTTTAATTCGTTTAAATTTTGTTGTAACTTGTAGTATTTTCTAATTAATATTATAATTTGTAATACATATTACATATACCTAACTAATATACATAAAAATCAATTCATTAAATTAATATGTCATTTAATAAGTCCTTTTTAATATTCATTATTTTAATTAAGGGACTTTTATTATTTATATTAATTATTTATTTTGTGTAGATAACAAATAATTATTGACAAATTCATAGTTTAATCATATGAGATTAAACATTCAGAAAATCTAACAAAAGGTATTTAAATATTTTCATGTGTTACTAAAAGCGTTATTTAATTTATGTAATTTATATGTAATGTATGTACCTATAAACCATTTACATCGGCGAAATATCTATAAAAGTGTTGTGTTCCCACAAAACTAATGAATTATAGATTGTATATATTCTGTTTTTCTCCTAAATATTTCTTAACATAAGTTAATATGTGCAATTTGTAAAGAATTTTTAAATTTTCAACATATATAGGTCTTTTTCTGAAAAGGGGTAAAAATGCGTTTGCTAAAAATTGAAAAGGTTATATTGTAAATATTTGGTTTTTTTAGTAACTATTATTTATATATTCATAACTAGTACTTTTTATGTTAATTTAAATGGACATGTGGCCTACATCGACACATTTTTTATTGGACAAATGTTTATTATTGATTATGAGAAAATACATAATAATTATATAAATTTGTCATTTTATTCGTTAACATATTAAAAATATCATAAAAAAGAATACTATATATAAAATAGTGCATAGATTTGCCCAAAGACACTCATAATACAGCGTTATTATGTTAATTTATATACATATGCATACAATTTGCAAAATAATATTTTTTAATATGTACCTGGTATATATATATATTTAGATATGGAGAACTGTTTCCCAAAAATAACAAAAATTATAAGATTTAATTTTCACACATTAACGATTCTTACATGTTTTATGTTTAAAGCTATTTTTTTTTTAATTTGTAGTTACTGCACTCTTCTTTCCTATTTTCTTACACGATTATTACGAGATAAGAATTTTATTTTTTAGGCGCTTTCAACTAACTTCTTTTTCTTTCGAGTTCTTTTTTTATATATGGATACTTATTATTTTAGCTTTAGTTTCTGCCTGTGCCATTCAACTGCATCTACATAGCTATTTTTTATCTTTTAATTTCGATTATCTCATAACAGAATCTGTTGAAAAATATCTATAAGAAACCCTTTCTCAACTTAACTGTTATTGTTAATTATTATTTTTAAATATTTACATCTAAATTTATATAATACATTGTCATAAATTAACATAGGTTTACATTGTATTTATTTAGGTTTGTTATTTAAAGCACCAACATATAACTAGCCCTAACAACAATATAACAAGACCTAAAATATAACCCCTATAGATCTACATATATTATTTTATTTGTTAGTGTGATTTATTTAAGCTAATTATGTATAATATTTAACAAACATTTCATAATAAAAGTATAATCTGGCTTTTTTTAAATATAGGTAACGTGGTTAGTAAGTAGGTACAATAAATAGTAATAGTAATTATACCGTAAATAGTATGTATATGGATATGCTGACCATATCAACATTGTCATTAAATCACAAATAAAGTAGACCATTTAATTAACAAAATATACACAGCTGCTTTATTATGTGGCATTTTTCCTGCATTAAAGTAAGGTTCTACATACAACCAATAACCACTTTTTAAATGTAGTATAAAATATACAATTCCTCCACGGACGAAATAAGGATTAACTTCATTGGTTACTGATATCCCAAAATGTGATGTGCGCAATCAGTCGACGTTTAAAGCTGATAAATATATGTAAATCCAAGTTCAATATGATTTTTTCATACTTATGATTCCTTATAATTACTTATACCCGATAAATATAATATAAAATAAATTTATTTATGCATGTTGTACAATAGTAAACGAGAACGATTAAATATAATACAATATTTATGTATAGCTGCAATTATTTTCAATTTAGAACAAATGCATTTTCCAATACATAAAATTTAAACCGTCATTTAAAAGGCAATAGATAAAGATAAAACTAGCAGCGATTTTAGAACAATACAAATGTTTTTATTGTTATTAGATATGAATAGTTAAACTTTGTGCACAGTATATATTGTGTTAATAAACAAGCTAAGGAGTTAAGAACAGTTATTTAGCATATTGGAATATCTGTATACTAAAATTTAGTTATTTGCAACAATGTTTATTTTTAATTCTGAAATTCAACTAACCGATATTGTTTTAGTTAGATGGTTATATTAAAATTTTAATTATAATGAAATAGTCCTCACTTTTTTGGATCAAACTATTATACTCGCTTTTTGTTACATATAAACCAGAACCTTTTGAATATAAGACCCGCTTTTCCCTTTAGCTTCAGTCTCTATTGCATTTAACTTGTTCTAGGAAATGAATAATCCCTGGCAACATCCACTGCCTCTTTCCGATGGGAACAACTGTTTTGGCTATCGCACGCCTTCCCCAGGCGGCTATCACCAGCGGCCACGGGGTCCAGGAGTTGGTCCTCCACGGGGTCCAGGAGTTGGTCCTCCACGGGGCCTCTCCTTCACAGACCCTGCCAGAGGAGGTGGTGCCAACAACAGCTCTGGTAGCCCCTACGCACCTGCAGGAGCAAGAAGAGGGGGAGGTGGTATGCGGGGTGGCGGGAGAGGGGGGTCCTGCCGGCCTCGTGGACCGCAGAGTCAGTTCCGCTTCCAGCAGCAGCCCGACATGTGGGAGCCTGGTAGCAGTGGGGGAGGAGGGGGGAGGGGGATGCGTCGACGGACTATGGGAGGAGACCCCTTTCAACAGCAGTGCGTGTCAGAGTTTAGGTATGTTTTCGCATAAGCAATGATAATTTTGGCGTTATTGCTAATGACAGTTTTATGAGCTGTGTTTAAAGCAACGTGGTATTTGCATTTTTTGCCTTATCTATGATTATAATAATATGACTAAAAAACGAATTCATAATGTTTTCTTTATTTTGGTTATGAATATATGTTTCTACAATTTTGGAATCTTCGTTTTTACACTCCAAATCGCAGAGTAAATCATATTTTTTAAATTTTGATTTTAATCACTACATGAGTTTAACTCTGATTATTTATTACAAAACAATTTTTTTTCTCGTTATTACATAAATTTGGACAAAGGTTTGCTGAAACGTCGTATTTTTGTTGACATATTAGTATGTTTAATATTACTTATTATAGTTTATGCACACAACACTGATGAATTATTACTTATATATACATATGTTATAATTACACGCCTTATAAGTGCTAAGCTTATAAGTACTTAAATACGTCTAAATAACTACATATTAAAACATCTTTAAATTTATGTATGAATAACATTTATTCACTAAAACATTATATAATTTGGTGACGAGACTCACATATATACTTATATATTGTTATGTTATATATATTATTAATTATTATTTAAAATGCGGCAATCAAGTGGTCAATAATTTGGTTTATGACTGATTAGTTCTCAAAATATAACGCAAAATAGGAATTTACATTACTGTATATTAGTTTTATTTTCGGTTTTAATAAAATGATATTGTCAAAGTTATTTTTTATTTTAACATTAATTAACTCAGTTGTCTCGATGAATTTTACTTACATTTTCGTTTTATAGATAAATATTTATAAATTTATTGGTTAATCCCATATTATGATATATATTAAAACTTTTTTATATATAGTTATTTTTAAAATTGACATTTTTTAATTATATGGGATATTTTAATAAAATCATTGTTTCGTTTTATTCATATCTAGTGGGTCAACGTCTTGGGTAGACAGTTCTTTCAACTCCTTTCCTTCGCGTCACTCAACTCCCTCGCGTCAGTCAATAGCGGGCTTTTCGAGCCCAAACAACAGCGCCTTTTCTGAAAATAATCAAAGCTATGTATGTCTACGATTTTACTGCTTTAATTTTATAATTTTATTTTAGTAAACATGTTGATTTTTGAAAGTAATATTCCATTTTTATCTTATTAGTTATTAAATTAATATTTAGTTTGATGTGATTTTTTATGTTATAGATTACAATTTTAATAAATTTATTTCAATTTTATAATGAAATTATGCTTTGTTATTGTTATTTCTTCTGTTTCTGGTTCGTTTTTGCAGTCTTATTCGCCTTATGGAAAGAAACCGAGGGATGATTCCTACACGGTAAATTACGTAGTATCCTCTTAAGGCATGTTCCTGTTTGTACTTTTGCTCCTTATGCTAGAATAAATTTTACAGATTTAATATCGAAACACATAAAAATTAGCAGCATATGCATATTCAAATATTCATATATAGTTTAAATGTTAATTTATTAACATTATTTTTTAAATAATGACCCAATGTACCTATTTTACATAGAATTCTATGTTAATTTAAAAGTATTGCGCACCATTACAAATAGTACGGTTTTGATAATTGATAATATTATATAATGTCATTTACGCATTTATTATAACAAAGTATATTCTTTTAATAATATTTAGAATCAGTATATTTACTTATTATTGTTTTTAAATCAAAATTATAAGTTTCTAAATAGATATGAGTTAAAAAATCTTACCCAGTTAAGTTATTATCTAAACACTAGTTATTGGGGTTGATAAAATTATAATTAACCCTTATCAGGACGTCTAAAATTACATACGTTGTCGGACTTTTGTCAACATTTTGTTGACAACTAAGATTCTTTTTACGATTTGCTTTTAACAGACATCAAAAGAGTATAATATAAAAAAAACATGCTTATAATAGACAATAGTCTCGGCTCTTGTGTAAGAATATTTCTACGGCACCTTCTAATGGGTAATGGCGGCATTATATTCCATTTGCTATATATTCTTCGTTTTCGTGTATAATATCAGATTCGGCCAAATCGTTATCACTGTCACTATTTGACTCTTCATCAATTGTTTTATCTGTCTGTGTCATCGGAGTCATCGTCATGATCAGCAGCATTTTCAGGATTATCATCGGGGACATCTCCTATGGTGCACAGTGCGTTACATGCTTGTATAAATATTACACGATGGCGATTCATGGAAGAGCCTACACTGCAGATATATAACAAATGGAAATCAATAAAATATTGCTGAATAATGTGTAATTCACTCTCAGTAATTCAATGTGATGGTCACTCGCAAGTAATCTAGTAAATAATATTATAATGTTACCTATTACAACTAGGCTTATGCTAGCTGCTGTGTAGACACAGGTAGGTAAGACACATCAAGTCATTGGTTATTTTATAGACCAATAGGAAAAAATGAAAGTACATATATCAATTTCTACATTTGTCTTGGCTGTGTATAACTTGAGAAATGGATCTTCTTGAGACTGAGATTATTACTTATAATATATATTATTAATGGCAACATTTTGTTGACAAAAGTCCTGGGATGTACTGCACCTATTTCCCTTATTATAAAAGTTATTGATTGGTGATATGCTTGATACATGCAGTGTACCAAGCTATCCATGCTCCTAAAATAAAAAAAACAATAATTAATTGCGACAAAATTAAAATTTATGATATTGATGTCAACATTTTATTGGCAAAAGTCCTGATAAGGGTAAAAAGTTACGTTTTGTTAGTTGCAAATCATGAAATAAGACACTATTTTTAATACTAAGTTAGTATTTTAAAATTCAATTTCTCTATTATTGGAATATTTATGTTCAAATGATTATCACGTTTATTTAATTTGAAATGTAAGACGTAATATTAGTTAAAATTAAATAAAAACAATGAAGCAATTTATATTAACGGATATTTACTTTTTAATGAAAAAATCCCTTCTAATATACTGCATTGTTAATTAAAACATGATATATAGTGAAGCTTCAATCATAATTAAAAGCAATTGTCTTAATTACATGAAATAATATTGATGAACTTTCCGATATCTTTTTTTAATAACACTACATTTTTTCATAAGTAGTCAGTTGCTGTGTTAACAGACGTCTTGTTTTGACGAAAAATCAGAAAATCTAGAAATCTGTGTTACTGTGTTATTTAAATATAGACAAAAATTTTGTAGCTAATACTTCATAATAATATTATTGTTATTATACTTATTAAATATATACATATTAGTATATGAAAATAAGAAAAATGTAAAAAGAGCATAAATGTCGTTTTTGATGTTAATGTTACAGGTATTATTATTGTTGTGAATCTTTTCAACTGCTGTGATTAGTATCGTTTTGGATGCTCAGAATGCTCTTTATACATACATATGTATAGCTATAGTGATTATTTTATATACCTAGAATTACTTGTAATCTTCAGTGCAGGTATCTGACCTGTGATTTACTACTGTAATTAATAAAATACCCGAAACTACACTCTTTTAATATTCTCTATCACATAAATTGTTTTGTTTGTAATTGAATGGGATAATTTGAGTGTTATGTACTTTTTGTTTTCTTAATGCCGTACAAAAATTTCGTGAAATAATGAAATAGAAAATTTAATTTTAAAGATTTTTCGTTTGTTGACTCCTCATTTATTCTCTAGGTTTATACCTCAAATTATACGTTTTTGCTTCTTTCTATACAGGGTGGTAATGGTCTCCCGCGCTGTCTAGAAGACCCCTGGAGCCGGTTAACTCCCAAGAAGGTCCCTGTAGGGGGCACTGGTTTAGTGGAGAGGGCGGGACAGCGTCATTCCTTCCTGACGCCTCAGAGAACTGCACGAGCGGCCCTGGACCTGCCACACCCGATCAAGTCATCGAGTCCCGGAGTGACAATTGTCGACAATGTGTCTCCAATGAAACCAGCAACCCCTGCAGGCGCTCGTGGACCTCTAAGCCTCCCCCCGCCAAAAATTCCAGACACCATTGCGTCTACAGCTATCTCAGAGGAAAAAAATTAACTATTCAACACCATTGGCAGATACTTAAATTCTAGTCTATCTAATCCCGCATCACTGTTTTACACAATTTAATTACTTGTGACAAAATTTTCGTATTAAAAATTTTATTCTACTTATAAGTAGTATATATTATGTCTGCATTATTATTTAAAACTAGGTTTATATTGTATTAACATATCTACATTATTATCATCTGATATTTGTTTTTGGCGTTCCTTTGTACATAAATAAATATTTCTTCAAGCATGATTTATAATTATTATTAAGATTTTTTCTTCCTATGTATTACATTTCTGTTATTGATATTATTCGAATACACCAATAATATGTATGACAACTGAAAATACCAGAGCATTTATTTATAACAGAGCTAATCGTAATATATAATATGTGTATTAAATAGTTTACTTTAAATATATACACTGGTTAATAATTTTAATTATATTATGGTTTGAAGATCTATGATACATATATGTTGATAGTGTCAAAAAATTGCATAATGTATTAAGTTAATAAGGGGATGCAAGTAGGATCACTGTACATGTGTTTTAGTAAATAACGGTTCGTTGCGCAGTTTCGTCTGCATTGAAATAAAAATGTACATTTAAATATTTTCGACTATGTGAATTCAGTGTGTATGTGTATATGAATACAATATATCTATTTACATTTAATTTACTACATGTCAAATGTAGAGTTTTGTTTCATTCTAGTAAAACACGCAATTCCAAATGTTATGACCGCGTTAGATTTTCAATTTAAAATATGCGTTAGTTACAAGGCTTCGACAAACTACAACAACCTATGGGTTAAAATGACGCAATGTAGTCTGCAGATGTTGTTGACAAACATTCATTTTGCTCTATAAATATAACTTAGAATTATGGAATAATTAATTTCTACAATATGAAATGATATTTCTGTCAGTAATATATAAGCTCTTAAAAAGTGCAGTTATTAAATAGCTGATAGTTTTAAATATAGTCGCACAGCTGTTTTACTGACAATTATAAGCTTATTAGGCCAATGATCAATTCGACCAATGTGTACAGAGCGTCTTGTGGCACCTCTATTGTTTCTTGGACAAGTTCTAACATGTCAGAAAGTATGTATTACCTGCTGATCATATTGCATCATCATAGTAAAATCGGTTCACCAGGAGATTTCTGATTTACTGGAGACTAAAACCTACATGAAAACTGGATATGAAAAATCTAAGGCCGTCATAACATGCACGGGACGTGTAATAGCATTGGAATTCACACATTTCGCCATTTATAAGTAGATGCTTGACTGTGTTCGGACGGATTTGAGAGAAAGAATAATTTGTTTTCTGATGAAATAGTATTTACAGACAATAGAATTATTGTCGAACAGGTACATACAGTATTAGTGTCCTCTGTCATAATTTATTTGTTAGCAAAATTTAGGACACTTGCATTAGTCTTTGGTTTACAAACCACAGGTTACCTAAGCAGGTTAAGGTAAACAAAGGTTTACCTAAGTTTGTATATTGAAGGATGATAATGTTTGAAAGCAAAACATCTTTATACTATAGAAGTATCGACTATTTGAGTATCTTAATTAATATAATTGGGGGAAAACATCATTAGTATCACTTTTTTCATGCAATGTATATAAAATGTAAATGTTTAACATGAACAGTGAAAATGAATACATTTTCCACATATAAATTTCATGAATTAATGACTAAAACTACTTGGATTTCTATCGTATTGAAACTATACCGTAAGGCATGAAATAGAGTAAATGGATTGTGTCTGCGATTTAAGATAGGGGATAAAATCAGTAAATTTCAATGATCACATTAAAACATTATTTTTAATTTTACATTTTTATCGCTTAAAGATACTAATATTCTCATCGATAAAAGATGCATTACATAACGTTTTCACCGTACTCAATAATTGCATAGATGCGATATAAGTATGTTTACAAAGTCGTGTATAATAGTACATAGTATAGTAAATAGTTTGTCGTATACATAAAGAAGCATATTTGTACTGTTGAAGCAGGCAAGCGAGCGTCACCACAGGTTGTATCCAATCCAGTACATGACATTGAAAATGACGAAGGCGAGGGGGAACAATTTCCGAGCTAGCTTGTCGATCAAACGAGCTTTTTGACGCATCTGATATCGGCCGTCATGTGCTGAGGGACGCATGCCGCCTTCTTCAAGATATGCGTACTGTAAATATAAGGATGAAGTGGACGGTAATTTATATATAAAAAGTCTTTTATACATAATTGATAGTTATCCGTAAGGTTTTTAAAACTATAAATACACTTTAATGAAATCACAATTATAGACATTCCATTTATACATAGACTAGTATAAAAGAACCAATACACAATTTCATTATATCATTATAGTATATTAATGGAATACTGTAGTTGTAGTTAATGCTAACTAGTATATGTTAATGTCGATAGATATAGTCGTAGATATCTTCTTATGATGTTATGTTACATAACTTGTCAGCTTCTTACATGTCAGTAATATATAAAACTTACTGAAAAAATAATAAATATAAAAGTGATGGTCATTTCTAATAGCCTACTGGCAAGATTGGCAAAAAGGACAAAAAGTACATGTAAAATGCGTGATCTGAAATAATGTAATAAATGTGTGAATTATTAAATTGGATGTCACATGTTACAGGGCTTACATATCTTGTTATCTACGTATTTCATTAATATGTACAGTGTATACATTTGCATTTATGTATCAGCGTTTTCAAGCGACATTTTACTAATCATGTACATATATTATGTATAATGCATATAAACTATGCATAAATATAGTTAACGTTTACCCTGATTTCCTGATAGATTACATCCTTAAACATACTCTATATACGCTACATACATATAATTCTAAATTCTGTAATCAATCATTAAGTTTATTTTATTTGATGGTGTTCGTGCATTTTCAATGTTTAATACCTACTCTGGTGGTTAAATATTATTACTAAACATTTTGATTATTGCTAAAACGTCATTCGTATTTTGAAACTTAAATTTTGAAATTATTTTAAAACATAAGTACCTTAGAGGGGGTAGAAGCATTTCGCCGTATCGCATTTTGCCGTCCGATTATTTATTAATTATTAAAATCGCATTTCGCCGTATCGTATTTGGCCGTCAGATTATTTATTAATTATTAAAATCGCATTTCACCGTCCGATTATTTATTATTTCTTAAAATCGCATTTCGCTGTCCGATTTACGTACATAGGTACTTCTCAAAATCACA
>JAYRBW010032249.1:0-12091 GCA_036023295.1 Invenusta paracnida
TAATACCGTTGAATAATTTAAACAAAAAACGGGAGTAAATTATATTCAAGACCTAAAATATTAATATTTTGTGACGTAACGATTGGGGAAGACCCCCCTCCCCCTTGCAGCGTGACGTCATTATCGGACAGCCCTTCTTTATTATAAATATTTTTCATATATACCAGCCTTATTAATTGATATTAATGATTTTTCGGTAGATATATTTTTTAGATAGAATATATCTAATTTTGGAATTCAAAGAATTTGTATCAATAAAAGAAAAACAATAGTCGTATAGGTATATACCTAAATGTATTTAACAATTAAAAAGATCAACAGATGTATAGAGAATAAAAAACTACAAAAATAAGACAGAAAATTGTATGAGATTATACAAGTAAAGATGTTACTATTTCGAAGTAAAGCAGACAATTTTGATGCGAGAAGATATTTTTAAGTTTTTAATTTGATTATTAATTTTGTAAAAATGTTACATTTAATTATGATCAAGCGTTAATACTAAATTTACCTAATTGAAATAGCTTATAAGACATCCAAATTATACAGTGCATGGTCAAAATGTTTGCGCCCTAGGTATATGTTATAGTGACAAAACTGTGTGAGAACTGTTCAATAATAATATCAATCAATGTAATCAATTAAAATTAACCGCAATAAGTGTTAAACATGCAAATAATTGATAAATGATTTGTTGAGATTGATCCAATTCCCAGGATGTTGTGAAATGGTTAAACTTGGAAGTCTCTTTAAGACACTTACTATATCGCGTACCGTCTTTTAAAGAGACTTTCTAGGACTTGGTTTCCTTTAGAAAACCCAAGTTACTTTGTTATACTGGAAATAACTTAGTAAGGGACTAGCAAGTTTACCCAAGAACTAGGTATCTTTTCTAGACTGGCAAGTTTAACCAAGAGTTGCATCTTTGTTAAACTGGGCAGAACTTAGTAAGAGACTTGTAAGTTTAAACAAGTATAAAAGTGTTTCACGAAAAAATTTATTTTAAATTATTATAAGAAAATCTTTTAAAAATTAACCCTTTTGGCTATTAAACTTTAAAAAGTTCCAATTAAATTTATTCCAGTCACAAAAAATGCTTTCCATCAGCCAATAAAAATACATAAACTAATTATACGCATCGACACGTCTTTTATTTAGAGACTTCTAAAAACAATATATTGTTTAAACAATTAATGTCATATGATTGTTCAAAAATGCAAATTTTCAATAATGAATAACTTAAAACTTATATTTAAATTGAACGGAATGTTTCCAAAAAAGTGTTGTCAATTTTCAAGTAATTAACTTTAGGAAACTCTATGTTAAATTGAACAATAGTTATTATTTTTATGATTGAAAATTATTATATGGATATTTTTAGCACGGAAATTATCTTTTGCATTGCATATATATAATCATTATATCAGACTGCGGAAATTGGCAGCAAATCACTGAAATAGCCCAAATATATGCATTTGTCATTAATAAAGCCTTTAATTTTATTAAATGGTGATATTATTATTTATAATTTTCGTATTTTAATTTTATGATAACGCGAGATGATCTAAATATTTGTTTTATGCTTTAAACAAGCTGCAGAATTGGATTTCCGAGTAAATATATTTTTTCTAATTTTTGTGTTTACTCTAATTTAAATATGGCACATTCCGAAAAATTGAAAGACAAATTCTTTAGTGGTTATTATTTTCTTTTTTCTTTTTCTGTTGATAAAACGTATGACATCTTTGACTTAACATCAGGTATTTGGCCTAAAGAATTGTCACTAGAGAAAAGAAAATTATTACAAAAAAAGGGAAAAATTATTTTTACAAATTCAAAACTCGGAACCACTTTTGAGGGAATTTTAGTAAAAAAGAGTAAGTTAAATATGTAAATAATTCCATAAATAATAATAAGTTAATATTTTAAAGAAATATTTTTAGTCTACATACTAACACGATCTTATTCTTGACTATAATTATAATAGTAATAAGTAATTATAAATTGTTGACAATGACTGTCTAGGTATTTTTAATTTTATAAACAGAAACTAAGTAGAACTTGAAGTTAGTCTTAGCCTAATGTGCTTTTGAATTTATTATTATTAATTCTCCTTGACCTTGTATATTAACTATATAATATATAGTGTTCAATTTAACTGTTATTTTACTTTTAATAATATACATTTTAATTGTTTAACTGTATACTTGTAGTTCTAGTAGTAGTAGTAAACTAGTATAGTACTACTAGTAGAAGTAGAACAGAAAAAGAAGATACCAATTCAAATTATTTAATAAATAATTTAATCTTAACAGTCAGACCATATCATATAATTGACATATGCAAATTAAATATGTACATATGCATGGACCATTTCAATTTGACAGATAGTTGACCATCACATGAGTCATGGACATATTACATATGTAAATTTGACATTGTCATTGTATTCTTGAGATATTTTGAAAGTTACTAACTTTATAAGAACAACACTATAAGTATAGCAGCATTGCCACACCTTAGGTTTACTCTTTACAGGTATGAAAAACTATGACTATGTAAAATAGTTTTTTTTAATTCCATATATAAAAACCTATGAATTTAGCAAAATTCTTTAAGTTTAAATCCTATGGCTATGAAAAATCTATTTATATAAATATTTTTATATTTTTAAATTTAGCCTGCATAAAAAAATGTATATTAATATAACATTTTTTACACTGCACACCTTTTTTCTATTATATGTATTTTCATTTCTACCCTATTCAACATAGGCATAAGTCCATATTCATAATATTACAAAATTAACAGAAATAATTTATTTAAACTAAGATATTGTCCTATTAATATTACTATAAATGTCAATACCAATGCCAATGCACAATTATGGGCACCTAATATTTTGCTAAGAACAACTTAAACAATTAGTATTAGGTTATACAGAGACATAGGTCATAGCCATAGGCATAGGAATGTTAGAGAAGAAACATCTATATAAGTCCTTGAGAATAAATGCAGAAGCTATTACTATTAGGCATTACTAAACTTGTCTGATTTTCAACAAATGGGCCAAATCACAAATGCCAGTCTCAAGTTTTACAAGCTTGCAGAATCAAATCCTATAGAATTTTAAATTATAAAAATTTGGCAACCCTGAAATAGAAAATGGTCTGACCACATGCAATTTTATTTATGGTCCACAATTTTAATATGATACATATCAATTAGTTAGACAGAGTAAGTATAAACAATTGACATTGCTATAATTATAATATATATGGTGCATACCGTAAGCGAATTCCTACCATTCGCAAACGGTTGGAGGATACAATATGCTGTATCCAACAGTACGAACCATTTGCGAATATTTCGTACCATTGGATACAGCATATTGTATCCTCCAACCGTTCATACTGTTTGCGAACGGTACAAACGGTTGGATACAGCATATTTTATAAAAATTAAAAATTAATTATAATGGTACAAACCATTGGAGAATTTTTTTTTCTTATTGTAAATTATTCCTAATATTCAACTTAGTAAATAATTTTTTTTTGATAAATAAAGTTATTAAAGAATAATAATTGTTGAATTTTAAAAAATTATGTGTAATTTAATTTTGTGGTTGTCATAATTAATATTTATATTTTATAAAATATGCTGTATCCAATGGTACAAACTGTTTGCAAATGGTTCGTACCATTTGATACAGCATATCGTATCCAACCATTCGTACCGTTCGTGAATGGTATGAATTTGCTTACGGTACACAACATATACACATATAAGTAAAATTTACACATGGTCCATAGCATTTGTAAATTTATATATACAGTCAGATAGTTTGTCAAATGGTCTGACTGTATGTAAATTTAATGCTATTAAATATCAATATATAACCTTCAGCAATTTTGAAATAAGTTTAGCTTATTACAATAGGAAATAGTCTAACCATATGCAATTTTACATATGGTCAACCACTTTAAGATGATATTGAGACAGATCAGTAAATATAAACTATAAATTGTACTCTACAATTTTATAAATATACTTCAGTAAAATTATCATATGGCCCAGACCATAATCATATATAAATTATGTACAGTTGACCATTTATCAAATGGGCTGGCATATGGTTAGACCATTTGACAAATGATCTGATTTACAATGATGCTAACATATATGTTGTTGGCAAATAAACTTATACTCTAGATAAAATGTTTTATATCATCATTCATCAATTATATATTGTTAGTAAATTAAAATCCTAGCTTGTTTTTCTAAATAAAATGATTGATATATTTATTTTTAATGGTATGTACAGTTAGTAAATATAAAAAGATACCTTGGGCCTTGATAAATTTAAATACCAGTGGTTTTCTAATGAAAAGGCTTGATATATATTAATTCATTAACAGTATATGTGCAGTTTGCAAATGGTGTGAATTTGACAATCATATGCAACATATACATCTTTAAAAAGGCCTATTAAATTATAGGATTCATTTTGATTCTTCAAAAAAATTGTTATACTATCTGTTTATATTGCTATACTTTTTTATCTATTAATGTACATGAAGAGTAGTAAATATTCTTTCCTTCTGATTATTGTCTAAACATTGTTGTTGTATTTCAGGCTCTTCAAAAGAAAAGGTCAATTTAACCAAATTAAAGCTAGAGTCTGATCTAGACAAAAGCAGTGTCAATATCTCACAGTTTATTGATCAAGATGAATCTGTGGTTACACTAAGGCAAAATTGACACAAGTGAATCATTGTCATTTTGTAATACTTATGATGTATTATTTATTCAGTTTATATTTATAAGTTTGTTATTACTTATGTAGACTAAGAAAAGTACAAAAGTATTACTTTCAGTAAATAATAGATAAATGTAATTGCTCAAAGTGACAGATAAGATTGTTAATTTAGCAACAGCCTACTGTAATGAAGCAATGTAGTACATATTGGGATAATTTTATATTTATATAAACTATTATGTTAAATGATCTACTAAAGTACTATTTGGATTAGAAAAATAAAAAATGTAGTGAGGTTAACAATTTATGAAATATAGATTACTAAATTATTGTCATATGAAACCAGTTTACATTTAATAGGGGTTATTAAATATTTCCTGCAGGCAGGCATATCTTCATTTTAATTATCATGATTATAAAACAGAATTTCCCATAATTGCTTCTCACAAAATTGTATTATTTACTTATATGTAACATGTTTCAACAATGTATAAAACTAATTGTATACTTATTTGTTATTTCCTAAGCAATTTTTATTGGATATAATTATAAATAATTTTACAGAAGTTCACTAATAATAGCATTATTTTGTTTTTAGGAAAAGGAAATTGCAACTGCTATGAGGAAGAAAGTATGTTATTTGAAATAGTATATCACATTATGATTGCATTGTTATAGCATCATTCTATCTACTAAAATTCTTATTGTAGACCACTGCATCCAATTTGAGGGAGGGTACTGCTAATACACCTGTAGGTTTTTCTAATATTTCTAAATAAACCATTATTAATTATGTTATTAATGTTGTAATTAATTTTTGACTGTCTGTACTTTTAATATATTTCAGTACACAGAATTCACAACTGAACAAGCTGAAGTGATTTTATTTATTTGCAAATGACATTATTTTTCATTGATGTATAAGTTACAAATTTATTGCTTTTAATATGGACAATATATATTGTTTAACAACATGCTTATACATATTATTTTAGCTGCAAATGATGAGGAGTACTTTTGTTTATTTTAACCACAATATTTTACGTCTGGAAAAATGTATTACTGGCCTAACAAAAGCTATAAATGAGCTATCACGAAAGCGTCCCCTTCAACAACTTGATAAATGCACCTACTGCAGTGGTGAGTAAATGAATCTGAAAGGCTTTTATTTATATATTTATCAATAATATATTTATATTTTGATGTTTACAGGAACTAATGGCATAGAAAAGAATCTGTCATCTGTAAGTGGCACCCTGCCAAGCAGATTCGCAATAAATGTGGCATAACAGTTATTTTCTGAACAAGAATTGGAAACACACATGATCAGTCCTCAAAAAAAGAATAGCCGGCCAGTGCTGTCACCAACACGCACTGCACTTCTGCGAGGTGTGATACTATTTCATTTTGTAAACAAACAAGTTTCACTTGAATGACTACATTTTTTTTAAATTATCTATAATTATAGTACCTATAATATATTTTACAGATGTAGTAGCTGCAAAGTGTGGAAATTCGCAAGGTTATGGTCACAAGCAAAAAGTGCTGTCAATCAACATGGCATAGATGCAAAGAGGAAAAAAAAGGGACTTTTATTTATGGATGTCTGATGTTTTCTTTTTTTTTATACCTATGTTAAGACATTTGTATATCTATTAAATTTGTTATTGTGTATTTAATTAGAAAATTTATTTCACAGATTAACAGATTTGTTTATTATGTGAATTTCTATGTAAACAAATAAATTACTTCATTTGGAATATTTCCATTTTTTTATTATTTAGTGGCATAATTAACCGTAAATAATGTGTTTGACAGTAATGATTTTTATTGTAATTAACTGACTAAGACATATGTATAAAATATAGACATTATTTGAGCTTTTGCTGTTTAAGTTAATTCATATATTTTTATTATGGAAGATAGCTGTATTCTGATTTAACTGTTGTTTAATTAGATAAACCAACATTTGAACTATTAAGAGTTTCTATTAGCATTAAAAACAAATTTTAAAAATCTATTAAGAGAAAGTCGTCTAATATGCAAAGGATATCTGGAGGTCAAGAACGTTGATGGTTAATATTAGAAAGCCTGGAGGAATAAACTAAGGGACATTGTCAGTCTGTTGGCATCATCATTGATAATGATATTTACTTCTATTGTTTGCCTTTTTCACAATTTCTCTATCTTTCTCAGTTGTTTTTCATATGTTATGATAGGCCTAATATGATGAGAGAAACTTTAATATATAAAACCAAAATTTAAACTCATGAAACCATTTAGTTTAAACTTTTGTACATTATTGATAGGCCTCGACATGAAAAGAAGACAAATGTATATCCATTCCTGTTAAAATATGTTTTTAGTTATTTCTAAATAATATGCTAAAATCAGATAAATTGTATTTGAAGTACAATACTTTTATGGGATATTACTTTAAAGTGGCAACATATGTTAAAATAAAATTCAACCTTTGCCTTTTGTAAGTTGTTGAATAATTTTGCTTCCTGTATTTGCTGTAAAATTAATATAGTATCTTGAAATGTGTAGGAGTGGGTATACTTAAACATATTGGTTAATTTCAGATGACCAGGTATAAAACCAGAACATTGAAGACAACCAGGCATAAATATCTTAGAACAACCAAGAAGGTTTCTGCTAACCCGGTGAGTTTACTATTTAGTGAGATTAATTTTAGAAATTATCTAGATATTTGAAATATTCAGTTTTAACAGTATTTACAGGCATGTAACCACCTATATGTCTGTATAAGCAAATCAATTACTTTATGATCTTCTTATTACAGCTTCAATAATATAGTAGTTAATAAAAATAAATATATTATTACAAAAATTGTAATGTACTTATTTAGTGATGATTTACATATCTAATTATCAACCAAAAACAGTTTTGCACATTCAAGCTATTCAAATATTAATTATACCTACCTATCTGTTGTTCAGCAACGTCCACAACAAAACAACAAAAAGTTCTGTGTTTGTTCATTTTAAAATTGTTGCATTTTGCTTATAATAAATCGTTTGGAATATTGGTCATCTGAGTTTCTACAATAATTTTGTTATAGTAATTTATAGTGGTATATAGATTTTCTAGGACAAATGAATTCTAAAAAACACTATCTAGATTATTACACATGTTTGCAGATTATATTTAAGGCACATCGCATGATATAAAAATGTTCACGCTAAAAATTTAAGATATTTTTATTGTTATAATTTGTTAGATTTTTATTATTGTAACCATTCCATTTACAGGATTTGGGTTCAAGTCTTACCAGTATTAGTAGTTGTTCAACAGCAGTAAGTTCTATAGCATTAAATACTCTACTTTTATGATATATTCACTTTAAATGTGTAATTCTGGAAGATTTTATTCATTCCGACTGCAACAATTGTTTTCCTTTCAAAAGGCTATATTTTATAATTATTTTTACCTTGATTGATCAAGTATAGTTGAAATTATTAATTTATTATTACTCCATAAAAAAATACACAAATGGATTGTTTAAATATGTTTAGAACAATTAATATTTCTTTTATTTTTCTAATTTCTTTTATTCATCATTCTAAAAATACTTATCATTTAAAAATTATTTTCTGTCAAAGCTGTGTCGCGCCACAACACATATACATATATTAACATCGTATTTGGTAACCTATCTAAAATGTGTTAAGATATTTGTTATTGCTATGATTTTTTCTTATTACAATTTACAGGTTGTGGATTCAAGTCTTGATACCAGTTGTTCAACTGAAGTAATTTTTGTTGCCTTTTTAATATAATTATTTTATTGTCTAAATTCAATTAAATTTACCTGTTTTTATTAATAATGCTTCTATAGAATTGTTCAATGTTATTCGTTAGATTTTTAGGCAGTAACGAATTATAATAGTATCACACAACAAGCGTATTTTTACCTGTCTTTTAAAAATGTTAAAACTACAAATTAATATTATTCCGACAGATGACAATTGTTAAAATAAATTTGTGTCTAATATCTTACAATTTTTGTATTCATTTGTACTGAAGTTTTTCTTTATTTCCATTTACAGTTTGTCAATTCAAGTCTTACTAGCATTAGTAGTTGCTCAACAGCAGTAAGTTCTATAGCATAAAATACTACTTGTTTTATATATTCACTTTAAATGTGTAATTTGGTAATATTTTTTTGGAATTTTATTCATTCCGATTACAACAATTGTTTTCCTTTTAAAAGTCTATATTTTATAGATATTTTTACTTTCATTGATCAAGTATAGTTGAAATTATTAATTTCTTATTACTCCATAAAAAATTACACAAATAGATTGTTTAAATATGTTTACAACAATTAATATATCTTGTAGTTTTCTAATTTTATTTATTCATCATTCTAAAAATACTTATCATTTAAAAATTATTTTATGTCAAAGCTGTGTAGCGCCACAACACATATATACATATATATTAACACCGTATTTGGAAACCTATCTAAAATGTGTTAAAATATTTGTTATTGCTATGATTTTTCATATTACAATTTACAGGTTGTGGATTCAAGTCTTGATACCAGCGATTCCAGTTGTTCAACTGCAGTAATTTTGATGCCTTTTTAATATAATTATTTTATTGTCTCAATTCAATTAAATTTACCTGTGTATTAATTATTCTTCTATAGAATTTTTCAATATTCTTCTTCTGCTATTTTAGCCAGTAAGGAATTATCGCAGAACAAGCATATTTTTACTCATCTTTTAAACATTTTAAAACTAAATAAATATTATTGTCACAGATAATATATATAATAATTTATATAATATCTTAGAAATTTTTTATTGATTTGAATTCAAGTTTTTTTAATTTTCATTTACAGGTTATCAATTCAAGTCGTAATAGTTGTCCAACAGCAGTAAGTTCTATAAAATAATATACCCTGTTTTTATATATACACATTTTCATTAAGAATCACTCAGAAAATGTTTTTTGAAAGTCACTCGCTTTCTTTAACAACAATTTTTACGTCTAAATGTTTAATTTTAATTTAAAAATATATTGATTGATCCATTAAATTTAAATTGAATAATTTTGTAACAATCCTTAAAAATAATACACACATGTTGATTGTTTAAAGTATTTATTGACTGTACAGTAAATGTTATTAATTTTTTACAATCTTTAATTTATCATTTAAGAACTGAAGGTTAGCTGATTTAAAAATTTGTGCGATTTAACGTGTATTTCTAAACACATAGAATATTATTTATATATATTTTAAATGTTAAATTATTCGTTTTATTTGATCCTTTAGTCACTACTATTGTGTCATATATGGCAGTTGCATTATTTATTATTGCTTGCAGCTCGCTGAATCAAGTATTCAAAATTCCATTGTAGAGCTAGATTTACCTGCTATGTGCTCAACTCCAATTTGTGAGCATGGTAATGATGATGAACATTTGTCATCAACTGAGTACAGTATCCATTTATCAGAAGATAGTTTTGATTCCTCTGTTGAAACATTTTTACATGCAGAAGGTGACATAACATTATTTAATTTTTTACTTTACTTCAAATTATTAAAGACCAAACACCACCTCTCTGATGCTGCTTCAAACGATTTTCTTGAACTATTCCGAAAAGTCCTACCTAAACCTAATAATGTGTCCAATAAATACAGTAATAAAAAAGAAGAGAAGGAAGATTTTCTGATAAATTCTACACTATATAAGGATAAAAAAGAGGCTTTTTATGTATTGCCAATACAAAAACAGCTGTGTGCAATTTTGAGCAAAAATTTTAACGAACTGCAACCTTATATTTTAAAAGAAAATATACTTACAGATGTAAGCGATGGTTCTGCCTACTTGCACTCAACTTGCGAGACTGTACTAATTAATTTGATTATGAGCACTGATGGGGCATCTGTTGTTTCTTCAGCCAGCGAATCAATGTGGCCTGTTTTTTTCCATAATGGAATTACCTGCACATCTTCGTATGCAATTTAAAAATATTATCTTGGCTGATTTGTTCTATGGTTCAACCAAACCAGTTTGGATTAATTTTTGTCACTCATTGTTGGTGAGCTACATTGCCTGAACGAAGGATTTATTTTTACTCACATGAGTGCGTCAATCCGCATTAAGGTACATATTTTAGCACTTGTGGCAGATCTTCCAGCAAAGGCGTCTATCCTCAATCTCGTTCAGTTTAATGGAACGTATGGCTGCTCACTATGTCTACATCCTGGTTTGTATCAATCAAATCGAATGTTTTATCCAGCAGAGGATTACCCATTGCGTACAGCTGTTAACCACCGAAATAATGTCTTCGAGGCTCAAGTCAGTGGCATAAATGTTTTTGGTGTAAAAGGTTCAACACCACTTGCGAATGTTCTTGACATTCCAACGGCTGCACCAATGGATTCCATGCATAATGTGTTCCTCGGCGTAACCAGAGCACTTCTTGTTTACTATGTCAGTCCTGGATTTCTCCGTAAACAACAAATTGATGTATTATCCTCCAGATTAGAGTCAGTATCCATTCCTCACGACCATAACCGAAAGCCACGATCACTTTCTAAGCTTAAAAAATGGAAGGCCTCTGAATTCCAACTATTCATACTATATTTGGGTCCTGCTTTTTTGGTTGATTTTCTCGATGGAGACATCTATCTTTATTTTATGCTGCTGTCGTCTGCCATTCGTCTTCTAAACTCTTGCTTAATAAAGAGTTTAAGTATACAAAGTATATTCAGTAAATATTCAAAATACAAAGAAAAATAAAACATGTAAAAGTTACCAATGAAGAAAATCTAAACGCTGATATTCTAACTACTGATTGGAACTTTGCCATAAGTGAAAACCTTAATGACATAACTGATGTCTCTGAATCATATATTGAATATCTAATTGATAAAAATAGCTATACCACCAAATCTAAAAATTCTACTATGTTTGAAAGAATTACACCAAATGAAGAACTGAAAAATCTCAATAAAAAGAAACTTATTGCCATTAAAACAAGTAATAACTCACTAAGAAATTCTATTCAAAAAGAAATTAATAAAAAAGTTTTTAACATCAGAAATAAATGGCTGCAATCAATGAGCTCTAGAGACCTATATCACTTCATTAAATTATCCTACCATGGAGAAAACAAGACTAAGCTACCCACTACCCAGGAAAGTAACTCTCTTAACAACTTCTTCACTAGATTCAATGAAGACTCTGCCATGAACACTACTCCATATAACAATATCAAAGTTGACAGTTGCTCTATTGACATTGCCAAAGAAGATATCATTTATATCTTTAAACAAATTAAATCTTCTTC
>JAYRBW010032260.1:0-12090 GCA_036023295.1 Invenusta paracnida
CGCTCACTTGAACAAGCTTATGGAAGAATTGAGCACTATCCATGTTTATATACTATATAGTGATATAACTACTTTTGTTTATAGGCCAGTGCGAGGGATGACTTTGGTAGGACATATATGCGTTGTGGAAACTCATCCGGAAGAATACATGTACGAACACGCAGTTCTTCAGGAGTATTTTGATGCAAGTCAAGAAACAGGTAAGAGTGTGGACGAATGTTCACTGCATCCTTATATGACCCAGTAAGAAAGCCCTCCTGACCTGGATACATCTGTCTAGACAGGCATTCAAACTGACTGGCATCTCTCGGGGATATGAATAGCACCATATACTGACTATTTAATGAGCGTGTTCGATTCTCCTTACCCCCACTGTATAGATTTTGAGTAATTGAAATTACCGTACAAGGTGTACGAGACGAGTAAACAAATTACTGACTACCTTGAAGTTTTCCGCCTACATCATTAAGTCATCTAATACAATCATATCATGTGGTTTTATCAAATCAAATGCATCAGGTAGCTCCGTTTCATATACTCGTAGGTTATCAAGTTTTAGGCTTGGCTCATACTGACTGCCACTAAACCAATATACTGTGCGAGGTGGTATATCGAAAAGCACGTCTCTATGTTTAATCAATTTCTCAAGAAAGGTTGTCTTCCCAGCCTGGCTCGGGCCTACTACCAGCATAGCGGAACGATGTTTTAGCTGAGTATCATACATAGTGGATATAATTTGGTGGCATTATCATATATCATTATGTTTATGCAAAGAAGCTAGCCAATCAGATTTCGAGAATAATATTGCCCAGTTTTGATTAGATGATGGACTATAAAAGCTGAAGGTGGTTAACAATTTCTCATTCTCTCGTTTATTTTGTTGTCGTGAGGTTGTCTCTCTCTCTCCTCCTCCTCACCATGGTCAGATCCAGAATCACCAAGTCATACAGTATATGCAACGACTGCGATAGATTTTTCTACGGTGCTTGCAGTCTGCATTTCAAATCACACAAGGGTCAGCGCTTCCACTGTTGTCTGAAACAGTTTTGTAGAAGTAACACCGACTGTACAACTCCCTACTCTACGGAGGCAGCTCTCAAGAGACGTCATAGACTCTGTACCGGCGACAAGGTCTCCAACCACCAGTCCATCGCTGAGATGAAAATAAGAGAAGCCGTTGAAGCCGGCCAGCGTGGGTGGCCACTCCAACCGGCCGACTCCTTCTGCCTTACGAATGGACTCTATTCCACTGGGACCGTGGTGGACGTCCCAAGAACAAGCCAGCCATCGTCTCCCCCGCCATGGAGGTCCCTCCCAACTCCTTCATTCGCAGTCCTCTCCTCACAATCGCCCTTTCCAATTGCGGACCCAATGTCTCCCCTTCCATGGGAGATAGAGCCTCCTCCCCCTGCTCATCTGGTCCTGCCGGCCATGACTCTTAACCTCTCATTCCAACCTGCTCTTCCAGATATTGCTCCTTGGGATTTCTCCCTCATCGGGCCGGATATTCTCAATGACTCGGTGAACAATGTTTCTTGTAGTACTCCTCTTCTGTAAATATTTGTTATTTTTGTATCCAATTATATGTCCATGTTTTATATCAGTCTTTTAATTTCATTCTCAATATTAAGGTATGCATTATTTTTAAGTAGGTTAAAGAATTGTTCACTCAGACTTGTACTAGTATCAGTAATATCCATGTCATCTTTTAACGTATTAATAAAAGTTGAACTAATCCATAGCCAATTTGTTTCATAGAACCAACCCATTTTAACAATAATCTCTTCAACTAGTCGTGAAATTTCATGTTGGCTAGTAGGTCCGCTAGTAACGTTGAGGTCGGGTATAAATTGTATAATAACTTTTTTAAATGACTCCTCATTAGGGTTATATCTATCTGCATCTTCAAAATTTTCAATTCTACTATCAATGCTAGCAGCGTCACCAATACTACTATCTGATGAGTCCATAGTTTTTAGATAGAATACTATATCTTAATCATATTTATAGATGGTAACATATTATAGGGTATACATGCATTATAGAATACGAGTTCAGAAGCGTCCATTAGAGCACAGTGGGGTCCTGCATAGAATTTTGCGGCCTTTGTTATCGGATCACCTCGCGTAAGTGGGAGTATAGATGAGTCATGTCCCATGCATGAAATAACCTGTCCGTATATTGTATTGATTGAGATATTAAAGCGTTTCATTATAATAGTGCTTTTAATATAGCCTTCCAGCGAGCAAACTTTCCAGTCAGGTAGTGGATAATTATGATATTCTACATACCTACACTTGGCAAGCTTTAAAAATTCTTCGTTATCACTCTTTTTAGCTGTAGGTCCATCATGACCGATCATGAGTGTAGGACGATAATAGTTTAGAAATTGCTGCACCTCATAATAAAGTGCCTCCTTTGTCTTGAAATCATGCAGACTGATAAAATCTAATTTTAGACCATGACAGAATCGTTTTTCTCTGTTAAATCCTTTTATATCATTTGGTATGGCATAAAGCACTACCGCCTTTCGTACATGACCTCGTCTATCCGTAGCTATTAGAGCAACTTCTACTGCATCGTCGTACTTTCCCTCAATGTCAATAAAGACAATGCTCTCAGTATATGAATTTCATCTGCCACCAATACACGCTTTCATGCTTAAACACTATAGCTTTTCTCCATCTCTTGCTTATAGATGGCGTGTATCAACAGGGTATTTCGAGGAGAATTTGGCAGTCTAACAGCTCCCTTTGACAAACTATTTGATGATGTGGACAACCTTTCTCTGAAATACTACCCCTGCCGACCTCATATGTGGCGAATCAAATTAGAGAAGTGGAGTCTACTCATCTTTCCCTCTGGAAAATTATGCCTTATGGTAACAGATAATGATAATATTAGTGACATTTTGTACTACTTTTCTACTGTACTACAAACATCAATACCCACCTATCGATTACAGACAGAAACATTTAAACTAACCCTTCCCTTTAAGATTAATCTTTCTCGTCTTCCTGAATCTTTTCTACATGCATATACTTATGAATCTGAACTATTTTCTGCAATGCGATTTACAGGAGATGTAGATGATCTTTAAAAAGAAAGAATCGGTGTCTCCTTCTGCAATTTTGATTTTCCCACCGAATTCGTCGGCGTATCGAGTGAGAGTGGAGTAAGAAAGCTCATACATGGTAAGCTTCTATGAGCCCTATGGAAATGGGCTTATCCAATACTACCTGATCCTTGGCCAAGCTGACACCTGCGAAGGAATTGTTGAATTGGATGGAAGACAGGTACTCGGGGCGTGATGCAAAGATGGCGAGTGACTCAGCCGAGGTGCAGAGACGGAACTTTATTCTAATAGAGAATGGAGGGAGTTTACATGCATTAGAGAATGAATCATTATTAGAGAGAGAGACTATGCTTACCTCTTGCGAAAATTCTCCATGGTCTTGCCAAACAGACTGTTATTTTTAAGCTTGTAAAAATCCTTCTCGAAGAGAGAGTTGGCTTGCTGACGTCGCTTGGAGTTGTAGGTGATGTAGGGCTTGAAAAAGGCTGCCTGGGTGAATTTTAAAGCTCGATGTATCTTACTAATAGTCAGGCCCATGCAAAGGTAGAATTGAAGTAGACGACCATGCACCAAATAGTTCTCTTTATCCCAGTGCGTCAGCATAAGTTTGGTAGTGCCCTTATACGTCTTTGTTTGGTCGCCGTAGAGTTGTTTCCATTGATCCATCATAAAGGAAGACAGACATCTTTCTGGGATTATGCAGGGTTCTGGCGCGAGAGGGAGATCACACGTCTTGTCCTGCACATTGATCGGGTAGTGTAGGTCAACTTCGAAGAGATTTCCGGTATCTCCATCGTAATCGTAAGAGATGATGTCGAGGTGATCGATTTCTTTCTCGGACATCCATTTGAAGTCCAATTGATGCAGCTTCTGAGAGAGAGCGTCATCATAAAGATTGTTGGCATCGATGTAGAGCATCTCAGTCTCGGGTTGGCAGGCATTATAGGTGTCCAGGAATCCTAGAGGTGTTATCAGTGACGAGGTGGGAGTTGACAAAAGTCATCCCCCTTCTGATACCGCTATCCACAAAGCAGTAAGTTTCTGCATCCTTGATTAAGTCAATCTGAAGGGATGAGAGGGAGCAAAAAGTTCATATACAGACATGCGTCACTCTTATTTACCTGCGCATTAGTAATGTTGAAGGCTGAGTCCCAACTGAGGCAGGCGAGAGTCAGGTAGTAGCAGGTGTCAAGACCATCTTTCTTGAGTGTAAGCACCCGAAAGGTCTCGAAGACATAGGAAAGCTGGTGAACATCAAGCTTTAGGTAAGCCAGCATATAGTCCTTTAGAGATTTGCACTCCAGAGTAGACCAGGCAAGTTGGGCCTGCTCATAATCAGTCATGCTGCACTCCTTCTATGATAGGCTGTCGAAAAATGCCTCCCTCGGTGGGAGAGACTGACCCGTTAGACTATCGGGGCCGGGAAGGTAGGAGAATGGGAACATCCCCTATGCGTAAAGCAATCCTGTTGAAGCTCTCATAATCGGAGAAAAGTAGACGGGTGAGAGATAGTTGATGGGGAGAGAGATTCCTTACCAAGGAGTTGAGAAAGAACATCATGAACTGTAGAGTGTCCCGAAAGCCAATCTTCATTGTCCGTGTGCGCTGATCCTCCCCATCATTGATAATGTCCATTTCTATTGTAAAGTCTTCATCCATCGCTCCTTTGTCTGGGCGATGACAGAGACCTCCCATCCAGTAACTCTCCCGAGAGCCTCTGCACAGATGATGTGTGAATCATAGCCGCGGAAGTTATGGAAAAATACCGCGAGAAAGTTGTCTCTCAGTCTCATTTTCCCATTACACTCCTAACAGGCCGCATCGCGATATTCACCTGTAAAGAGAAGAGTAAGAAAATATATATTAGAAAGATATGAAGGGTCATTAGAGAGATAAAGCTTAACTTACCAGTGAGATGGTCATGTTCTCGGACTCTCCAGCGCTTCTTTGTCGGGTCGTTCTTGTCAAGCTCTATGTTGCAGATATATAACACCGTTTCCTCATGCAGTGCTCTAAGATGTCTCCATTAGTTATTACGACTTTCTGGTTTCCATGTTCCTGGTTCCACTCAAAAACTTTCTTTGCAGATCGGTGAGAGATATCATGGCGTCGTATATACAGTCTTGTCCTGAAAGAACTCTGTATCGTCCGGGAATAGGTGAGGCCTTCAAGTGTGGGTGAGGTACAAGGAGATAGATGGCGGCAGCTTTATGTGTTATTCTCTCCGTCACTGTCTTGGATGAGAGCCTGTCTGTATCCGGCTCGAGAAAACTTTCAATGTCGGCGTATACTGCATAGGAAAGGCGTTGTATGGCTTTCCACTTTTCGAATTTGTGATAACACTTGTCAACAGCTGGAACAAGAATTTCTGGTTGGCCGGTGTAGCAGAACTCTCTGTGTTGCTTGAGATATTCGCCCTTCTTGAACGGCTGGAGGCAGTGTTCGCAGTGCGTGTATCCGTAGCATGTTTGGTTTTTATTGTTAAGGCTGTTGAGAAGACGATTGAGATGGACTGCTCCCAAGTAGTGGGCCGGTGATCTTTATAACGTTGATAAGTTAAGACACTTATGACTATAGGCTCACTGTCATTCTCTCCATAGACCACCTGCTTTGGGTAGCCGCATTCTCACAAGGTGCTTGTTATTGTCCTCTTCCCATTCCAGTAGGCTGATGAAGAGGCCTGGGTTATGTTTCTCGAAGTGAGGAATATCACCGGCAGTGATTGGAAAGGTTAGACCAGTAAAGTTCAGTTCATCCTTCCACTCTTTGTAGGCTGTAGGGCATTCTCTATTTTCCTTTAAATAGTTATAATGTAGTACGGAGGGAACCGCATACTTAAAAAAATCCTCCCTGATTCCATTGTTCACATTGATGACTGCTTTTTTGATCTTTAGTATTGGTGGCAGCTTTTTTTAGCTCCTTCCACGTATTTTGGGGATGCTGTGGTATCTAACTATTCTCATATCGAACCATTCAACTGATTTTACTATCCAATTCGATCCGTTCTGGATAAATTCTTCTACTTGACGCAGGAGACCTTGTAGAATGTAATCGTAAAATCATGATTTGTTGACAACTTCCGCAGGGAGAGAGAAAAAATGCTGTTCAGAACGTAGGATCTCACTTGTGTGAGGATCGATCTACAGAATACGGAGGGCCATGACAGGGTGAATTTTACATTCAATGCATCCATTGAATAGACAGGTAGTCACTTCCTCAATCTGACTTCTAATAGTGGGGAGGAAATCGTAAGGTTGAACTGGAGTATTCGTGGGTTCGAAGCGGATAAATCTCAGTGCTCTGCTGAGAGCAGATGATGTACAGAAACGATTTTTTTATCGCGATATTCCTCCATTGTGAGTATTGTTTCCGATTGACAAGTTGTCCTATGATTATAAAGCTCGTCCTTGGTATCAAAGTCTGAGGAACACTGCGAGCAAGTATACTTCCTTGCATACGGGGAAACTGATGTGGAAGCAGAGTTGAGTAGGGGTTGAACGGATTGGGCAGATGTACTGGGCTCAGCAGAGAGGTCTAGTGGTTGAGAATCACCTAGCAGATCGTGGATAAATTGTTCCATTGCTAGGATATCCTCGCTATTATGCTGCATGGTGAGGAGAGGCGAGCGTACGACCATACACAGGCGTGAAGCAAAGTAGAATGAATGATAACAGAAAGCGCGCGTCTCTTACATACTGTTACAGCCGTTTCATTTGTTGGAGTTTTGCTCGATTCTTATTGGTCGAGAGGTTCGCAGGTGATTTGCGTGGATGAGGGGGTGGGGGTGTGCGTGGGTGGAGCTAGACTAGACCCTACCCTACTACTTAGTTGCTGTAAATGTATGTAAATGTAAATTTATGTACGATGAAACATTTTTGAAAATTAAATAAACGAAAATATACCTCTTCTGCAACAAAAATATAGTTAAAAATAATCTTGTTTTATGCCTGAGAGATATAACTGATATAAGTCTTAATTGGTGATCAATACCATAAATATTTATTTTACTTAATGCCTAAACATTAATATTTGGATTAATTTCTTTGGTTAATACTTAAGCTTGAAACTGTCATGGTAAATAGTATATTTTGCTAACACTTATACGCATAGCAATTTCCTATAATATCGCATATGTGATTTAAGTTATGATTATGAAATGTAACGATTAGTAACGTGAAAAACATGTTATCATGAATTTGTAATTTTTATTTTATATGATTTATAATAACACAAACTATTAAAAAATATGTTTTAATGACTTAGTTTGGCTTTTCAATTATTTTGATATAAATTAAGGAATTAGATGAATTTGATTTATTTTTGGCTTGCGACGCTATTGTGCTCCTTAAAAATGTCCATAAATTTATAACTATTTATAAAAAAATCAGATTATTTTAATGACTGTTTGATACGAAGTGCTTTTATTATATAAGTAACATTTACTGTTGATCATATGCCTGATATTTGTTATTTAATATTTGAAGATTGATATAGCTTTTTCACTTCATTAGTAATATGTAATCATCGATATATATCTACTCTATAACTACTAGATGGGAAGCCGATAATCTCCTAATTATATATAATATCATTATATATAACCGACAAGACAGTGGCAAAATCATTAATTTCATGAAATGTACATTTAATAATTATTTGAAATGACGCAATTAATGACGCAAAAGCAATCGAGCTGGATTTATCAATTACGATAAATTATTACGCGCATAATAGATTATATTATATTTTATTATACATATAATATACATACACTAATGAAATCTCTATTTCACAAATGAATTCTATAATTCTACTAATGATGTGAAAACATTTCTATTTATCGCTTTCAAAAATTATATAAATTATTGAAATCTCTAGATCTACTAAATAATTTTATTAAATGTAAAAACATACATTCCAGCGATTATAAAAAATTTAAATATTATTGAAATGTTTATATCTACGAATGATGTGGAAAAGCTATATCAAGTCATAGAGATATTAAAAGTATTATACAAAATAATACTGTTTTAAAATACATAGCTTTTAAACAATTGTGTTATTTTTTGTAGAAACAATTCCATAAATATATAAATATATAAACAGTATATATAATAAAAACACAATTATCGTTAAATGTCTTTATGAATAATATGTAATTACATTGTAATTTTTCGAAATATTTTTGAAGATAATCTTAGTAGAATGTGATCAGAAAGGTAGATAAAAATATTAACAACCTAGAATAATGTTGTACCTGCAGTTGACTATATTGTTTAATGACTTGTGAAATCGAAATAGATACAATTTTATACATTCATCTTGTTGTTTTCAGTAAATATACATCTTGAGACACCCCAGGTTCCTTTGCCTCTTGTTTGAAAGTTACTATTCCATAGTCAACTAGTTGATAACATTGTCCAAATTTGTAAATAAATGTATTTTCTGTATTTCCCATATATTTATATGTACGATTAGGTGCATGCATGGTAAAGTTATTATAATTCTTTAAATTAATAGTAATTATCTATTGAAATGATATTTGAATCATATAACTAGCAATCCTCACTAAAACACAGTTATGGGCTGACTAACTTGGTCTGGTGTTGAATTAGCTCTCCAACGACTGTGGGAATACTGGCGTTCCAATTCATCAGCTGACAACGACTTCCAACTATTGCATGCTTCCATTATGTGTTCAGTAAACAATTATAACAGACCACAGAGTACTATATATCCCTACTCTGTGTAACAGACGATCAATAATATCACAGTTCAGATTTTTCGCTGGTAAACAGCTAAATAAGCCTATTATCCACTTAGTCCTTACTCTATGCTATTATCATTTGGTTTTGAGTGTATATAAGAAGCATACAAGTGGAAATGATATATGTACCTTACTACACATAGTTACTTGTTTCAGTTTTGGATATGTCTAATGAATCACAATGTACTCTTATGTCAAGATTTAATCAATAAGCTGTGGTAAACTCTCTGAAGTTGTGGTCTATAAAACTGCGAACGAAATATGAAATGTCATAGTCCAAAGCATAGATATAAATTATTTGTTTAACTCTACCTAGATGGACAATCTATGCCTCACCGTGGTTGGCGCGTAGTTTAACTGCGCGAGGCAAGAAAATATATTTCCCTGTCTAACACATTGTAATTTGTTCCTTTTTAAGGCAAAATTACACAACTAGCCCAAAACGTTCAAAGAACAAAAATTATATAGTTAGAATCGCCGTGAAAAACTGTACAATACTTTAATTTGCAAAAAAAAAATTATATAATGTCTAGTTACAACAAATAAAAACAATTGGTATCTTTTTTAAAAAAATTCAATAGAAACGGCTATACTTAACAGTATTTGGTAGAGAGCTGAAGAGAGCTACTGATTGGTTGTGTCTGTGATTGGTTGACAGGATTTTGCCTCGCGGCAGAGAGATACCAACATTTATTATAGGATTCGTTTAGATTGTGCATCTAGGTAGAGAGAAAGAAAGAGGGCTATTTATATCTATGATTGCACTAATGAAAACGATCGAACTTTAAAACTGTGATGTAAATCTGCACAGCAGACGAAATCACGAATTTAAAATTTGCGCCTAAAATTATATGCTTTGTGATCGGGTAAATACCATAAATTTCAATCTAAAGTTCAAACTCTTAAATTTTATATTAATGAAAACAATTTTTTGACCGTACTTTACAATTGCAAGTTCAATAAAAACTGTTCATGAGCATTGAACATGAATCACAATGAAATAACGAAATAATTTTACGAGGCATAATTTGAAAGGAATAATTACGTGGAACAGGAGTACAATCAATATATATATACTAAAAAAAGAGAAAACATTATTTCAGTGACGAAAATATTGGAATGAATTAAAAAGTATGTTCGAGATTATCATATAATTTGCGATCCATTTGTTTGTGAAAGTCGAAATATTTCTTAAATTATATTATAATAATTTAAGTCGTAACTCCCTCAAATATTACAAAAAATATAATGCCGAATTGAATGTAATAATCCGGCATTTTGTTATTGTAAGATATCAAATTATAGCTATATTTTATTAATAGATAAAAGAATAAAAATAGGATTTTTTACGTCTCAAAATATTTTATTGATTAATTTAAAATGCACCACACAAAACTACTATATTACTTACCTAAAGTAGTATGCTTTATAAACACTATGTTTTACATATATTATTAAGGTTGTTACGCTTTTTAAAATATAAAAAGAGATAAATGTACAAAACGGTAACACAAACAAATGGAGAGTAAACACAACACAAATTTCTTCAAGGTGTTAGTATTAAGGAGTGATTGTGCAACCTTGTGTAATGTATAAAGTTAGTAAATCAGTGCATGTGATTTAACGTCCTTCAAAGCCTAAACTCGATCGACACATCAAACTGGAAACTCGTGCAAGACCTCGTGTGGTTCATCATCTCTAAGACCAACTGGATAGTTGTTCGTTCCCATAAAATCAAGTTCCCAATAGCTGGGAGGAGGTGTAAGATTTCGTCTGTCATCACGTGATAATTAAAATATGTATATATGTACATACTATATGCATTGAATAGGAATATGATATACAGTATACAATAAAATTTGTTTATAATGAATGAAACATACCTTGTTGTTAGGGTAACAATTATAATTGTTTGATTATTAATCTCATAGTTAATAATTAATATATTACAATGTATGCAATGTATATAATTGGTTAATGTTAGATGCAAAAGACATAGATTTTATGTAAATATAAAACAAGTTCTTATATTATTTTACAGTTCATTATAAATATATATGCTATAATTTATTTAAAAAAATTTCTGATGCATTTGTACCAGTTTTAACACTTTTTTAAGTATTTTGCCTACATGATATAACATTTATTGTTTTTTAAATGTTCAATATTTGATGACTATATAACAAAATTATTGGAATGTGATATATGGGTATGTGTTTCTTAAATAATCATTCGAAAGTATTTCATTTGTTAAAATTTAGTTATTTTAATAATACAAATTCGTTAAACAAAAGCGTGACGACTGTCCTCGCTTAAATAAAATAAGTAATCCATCGTTCCACGGGGCGTCTACATGTTGGGCAGCTGAAGCCAGATTCCTGATGTTCTAGACTAATAATACAAGTTTCACAAAAATGTGCATGCCCACAGGGGACAATAACAATCCCCGATGGGCGATCCATGCAGATGACACAGTCGGCAGCATTGGGGTTGGCGGCGGGAGGAAGAGCTTCCCCACCAGAGTGAACGGCTGTAGATACAAGGGAAAATGTGTATAAGCAGGTTTAATGGGATTTATTTGTACTCTAAGAAATATACATGCTATAAATAGAGGTACAACAATACTCAATTGAAAATAAGATAATTCAGAAAACGAACAACGTACCATAATTTGGGTGACTCTGTGATGGAACTGTAGCGGATACTTCCACTGACGGATTCCTAGGTTGATGGGCAACACCCGACAGATTTAAATTTGACAGCCCTATTGTCTCGTTTATATAGCCACCATCTCCCTGGCGAACGCTGATTGGCCTGGAGGCTGCGACCTCTTCGGGTGGGTGATGTTCAGAAATCCTGCCTCTACTATGCCCTAATTTTGTAGAGTTAAAAAATAAAATTGATAAATCATATTAATTAAATATTGTATTTAGCAATATTTTGAAATAATTAAACAAATATTTATTTGTACTCTAGAAAATATACATGCTATAAATAGAGGTACAACAAAACTCAATTGAAAATAAGATAATCCAGAAAACGAACAACGTACCATAATTCGGGGGTCTCTGTAATCGACCTGTAGCGGATACTTCCACTGACGGATTCCTAGGTTGATGTGCAACACCCGACTGATTTAAATTTGACGGCCATATTGCCTCGTTTATATAGCCACTATCTCCCTGGCGAACGCTGATTGGCCTGGAGGCTGCGACCTCTTCGGGTGTGCGATGTCCAGAAATCCTGC